>VZTF01002172.1:422202-629874 GCA_013397755.1 Cnemophilus loriae
GGCGGGGGGGCTGGCGGCGGTGTCGCCGCCGTCGCTGGCGGTGGCCCGGCTGGATGGCCGGTCCCGCGGCTGCCCAGGGCGCCGGGCTCTCTCGCATCCCGGGGCCGAGCGTTCCCTCCGCCCGCATCGCACTGCAGTAAGTTCGCGAGTCGCTGGGTGGCTGAAGTGGTGGGAGCCGCGGAACTGGGGGGGCCGTGATGCACGGCTGTGTGTCTGGGCGTAGTGGAGGGGCTAAGCTGAAAGTTGTAGCTAGCCGCGCTGTGTTGAATTTGTCACGACGCGTCGCTTTGATTTCTAGTTAGTGCTAATTTGCCTCGTCGACCTGTAACACTTTGCTCAACCCCAGTCAATGTCCTGATGCTGCCCCTGTTTGCCGGGTTCAAAACGGTGAAGTGCTGAGGCATCCAGTGTAGATGCGAACACAGCGAGGGCAGGAAACAAAAGATGCAGCTGCAAACTCAGGCTTTAAGGGTTGGTCTTCTTAAACTTTACGTGTTGATGTTACAAGCTCGTTCTTGTGTTTTGGGTTTGTTTTGTTTTGGGGTATTTTGTTTGTTTTGTGGCCCAGTGTTGTTCTGATTCTTTTTTAAGAACAGCTTTATTTGTCAGAAGTGAATGAAATTACATTTTTCATTATGAGTGTCCTGTTTTGGAGATGGATTAAAGGTTTTCTCATCAGATTACTATATCTTAAGTATTATTTTTCCATAGCTAAACAACCAGATTGTAGGGTCTTCAGTTCTTCAGTGTTTGACTGTTTTTCTACAAATTTAGGTAGAACTTTATTAATTTTCAAAAGCAGTTTTATCTGGTTGATGTAAGTTAAAAAAAAATGGAAAACTTATAAAATCCTATCATAAAATAAAAAAGGCAATGCAGCAGGATGGGGGAAACCAGTAATTGTAGCAAGAGAAGTAGTCTTTTGAGCTTTTATAAAAGCCACTCGACATTTCTCACTCCCATTTAGGTTAAATGACCTAATGGAGCAAGGTAATAGTTTTTCTTTGCACTTGAATGGTATGATGCACATATTTAGAAAGTCATTATGCATCCGGAAAAAAATCCATACCAAGAACCTAATATGCATTCCCAAATGACTGGACTTGTGCTATGCTTTATGGATACAATGACAGGAAGTAAGTCCCTTGTTTCTCCCCAAAGTGGTAATCCAGTATTGCTCAGAGCCTGAAATGTCTATCTGGTACAGAAGGAAAACAAGCGTCAAGAAACACGGGGCATCACAAAGCAGTGCTTTCCTCCAGGGGCTTCTCTTGTTCATTTGTCAAGGTAGAAGGATTTGTTGTTTATCATGGCAGGGAAGGCCTGGAACAATTATTCAACAGTCTGAAATGTTTGTGGAGTGATATGTTTCACGTTGTGGATTTGAAATATTTGGGTCCGATCGTATTAATCTAATTTAGGGGCCTGCAGACATCAGAAGTTGCTTTTCTTAGGCAGGCTTAGGAAAAACCCTCTTTCTTATATTTTTTAGGAGGAAGTATATATAGATTGTTACGTACCAGCTGAAATCATCTTTTCTGAACACCTATAGGTGTCTTGAACAGTATTCAGTAGCAATGCATGAATGAACAGATATTTTTCAAGAGTGCATGCAGTATGAAAGAAATAAAATTAATTGTTTTGAAGAGTGCTAGATATCAGTTTTTTACTTATAAGGAGGTTCTGCACTGTTTCTGCTCTGGAACTGTCATTCAGGTGTCACTATAGGATGGGTCCAGGTACCTCTTGCCTATGTAATGAGATCACTGGAACAGGAATGAAGAGGATGATAAGAGAGTTGCAGGAAACCTGTTAGAGCAGCATTTTGATAAAGCAGAGTGTAAATAGCACATTTGTGAGTAAAGGTAATAATAGGTTAATGCTGGAAAACTTCAGTCAGCTGGCTGGATAGCTGGACAGGGCTTCTTTTGTTTTGTGCGTGCATGTCAGCAGCACTGAGTTCTTGTGAATGGCACATGTAGAATGAAAGATAATAGCCTGAAGTCATGCTTTATATTTAATGTAATAAAAACAAACAGCATATAGCATAGAATCATGGAATATCTCAAGTTTTAAGTGACTGATAAAGATCATTGAGTCCAACTCCCTGCTTCTCACAGGACTACCTAAAAGTAAACTGTGTGACTAAGATCATCGTCCAGACGCTCCTTGAGTACAGATAATATACGATGTTTCATTCTCTTTGAAATGTTATGACCTTTATTACATCATAATAAGTTAAACCTTCTGCATACAATTTTAACAAGACTTTTTAAGGCCTTTATTATTTCTGATGTTTCCTTGGTTAAAGTTAATTTCGTTTCGAAGAGCACTTTACATAGTATCTATATTCACAGAGTATCTTATCCTATGTCCTGGTGAGAGTTGTGGATCCTTGTGAAAAGTGGATGATGGAACATTTCCGTCTGTATCTGGAATTATGGAAGAGTGATGACGATTAGAAAGGAGTGGGTTACAGAAACAGTTGGTCTTGTTTTGTGGTTTGGTGTGCTGGATCAGGAGAATTCCGGACAGACTTCTACCTGTGGAAAGGAGAAGGTGCTTGTGAAAGACATTTATGTGAATTTTAAAGTTATGATAAAGTTCTCCCAGTCAAATCTGCATCAATACAGTGCAGTGCTGTGAAGAAAACGATGCTGGCCTCCTGAAAGCTCCCTACAGCTTGTTGCTATCAAGTAGAGTTTGCAAGCTGCTTCAGGAGTTCCCAACTGAGCTTTGCATTACTGTCTAAAGTGGAAAGGTATGAAGAATATAGACTACACTTTGCTCTGGATGTAATTCCTAATTTTTTTTACACTTGTGTAGATTAGGTTCCAAGTGTTATTCTGACAGAATTGTAGCATTTCACAGCTAGTTTAATCAATAGAAGCTGGTATAAAAGGTTAAAAACAATCTTTGTGTGACAAGAATTCCATGTAAAGGATCTCTTGACCTTCAGTTGTGAGTTTCTTCAGTCAGTTTATTGTTTCCTGTGGCACTTACGAAATAATTAGTAACAGTAATAGAAGAGTTAAGGCAACTACTTGTCCATAATTTTAGTTTTTCATAACGGTACTTCATTAATAATTTTCTCTTTGAGGACTACTTTTATAGCTAAACCAGCAAATTGACAGTACTGGAAAGCTGAAGAAGTGACGTGGTGAGTCTCATTGAGAAGAGTTTGATGTTTGTAGTTATTTTTAATACCTTGACTAAAAGAGTGAAAAAAAGTTAAAAATTTGGGCTTTGAAACTAATATCTTGATTTTGTCAACCTGCCCTAGTTTTCAGTACACTAATGATGCTCTTATTATGGATAGAAACAATCTGAGGCAGGTAAAGTATTTAGGCTAATTCAGGAAGTTGAGAAGTAAATATTTATTTATTTAGTTGGAATTGAGATGAGTAACTGTCCCCAAACACCCTGTAAAACAGCTTTATGCAATGTAGAACACATTTTCTTTTTTAATTGTTTCTGAAGAAAATAAAAGGCTTCTCTGAATAATGTTTGCAGCAGTTTAGCCCTGAAGGGATATAGTTAGTTTGCCACAAGTTTAAAAGCTTAACAAATGTAAGTGTTTGGAGGCTATTTAACTATTTCTTGTCCTACCCCTCAATACAAGTTTGGAATGTAAGTGTGGAACTCTGACATTATTGTTTTGCCCTAAACGATTTTTTAAAAAGTAAATAAAACAAAGAGAAGCGAAGTTGTAGACGTTTGTCAGTTCAGTGTTACTAATTAGACTTCCAATTCTGGGGACCGATTAGCTTTTTATTTTTAGATGTTTGTTGTTTACTGTAGTAAATCATGACTAAAATGACCTCTAGATACTTCTTTCTTCTCTGTTAAGGATTTTAGGAATGACTTTTTTTATGCTGGCAGAAATATTTAGTTAATACAAATGCCATGAATTATTTAATTATCTTTAGTTTGATTTTCAGCCACATTTTGATTACTTGGTTTGAAATTGTTACAGTTTTTTTTTTCATTAGACATTCAATTAGGTGTCTAGCGCTCACTAGTTGTAATAAGAAGCTCACTCTCTAGTCCTTGCAGTAGTAACAATCTCAACAGATATGTGACGAAAATTTTCACAAAAGTTTAAGTTGGTGCATCCAAATCTGTGAGCCTTCTGCTGTGACATGGTGCTTTGCTTCCCTTTTGGGTTGCCTTGTGGATATTATGAAGCATTCCAGTGTATTGGTGGTTTAGTCAGGGAATGGGGAAAAACTCACACAGTTCATAGAAATGTCTTTCTTTTCTCCTCTGTCTTTTAAAGCATAACGTGTAAAGTAAAAGCAACGAGTGAGATTTATTCTCTTTGGTCTAAACTTGTCCCCAGGTGGATGCTTCTGATTTATACACTGGTTCAAGTTTGGAAATTACCTGAAATCAATCCTGAACTCTCTTGGAGTATATGTGGCTTTTCCATGCAGTCACATATTTGTATGTTTGTGGTCTTAGAGAACTGATAAGCTAAATTTAAGTGTAATAGAGGAATGGCAAATACTAAGGAAGCTGTATCAGCCTAGGAGAGAATCTCAGATTGTGTGAAATCAGCACGTTTTCCTGTCTTGTATTCTGAAAGCAAAAGTGGTGTTTTCTTGTAAATCTAGACTATACAGATTATGGCCTAGACGTAAGATTGTGAACCACTGCATCCTGAGACTCAAGGGTCTGCTGCTGGTTTTGCCTCTTTAATTGTGGATTTTCTCCTGTTTCCTGCATGAATTTATTAATTAATCAAGTGAGTGGGAGGCAATATTGTGCCAGAAATAGGTTTTAAGAAGGGAAGAAGGAAAAAAGAGAATAAAGGGATAACATTTATAGCCAAAAAATTGATACTGAAGGAGATGAAAACTGAAAACTATGTGATTACAGGCAAGAATGAATTAAGCAAGCAAAAGGAAATATAATGCTTATGGGTTTTTTTTTTCCTTTTCAAGATTAGTCTTCAATGAAAACCGTTTTCTAAAATTTAAAATTTATAAGAACCTGAGGTAGTGAGGTCTATGAAAAGGTTTTAGGTTTAGGAAATGTAAAACTTGAATTAATCTCATTTCTGGAACCAGAATGCTGCTTTCGTACACCCCTAGAATATTTTACTCAATATCTTTACTTTGTCTGTTTCTTTAGATTTTGATAACTTGGTCATCATTTAGAAATAAAGTTTTAAAAATATTAAAAATTTACATTAATGGGTCTATTCTGTCTTCAATATCTAAATGCCATCTGGTTACCTTCTGTCTCTCCTATTATTACTAATGGAAAGTCAAAAGCACCTGCTGGGGGAAATTTTAATTTTAAGATGAGCATCCTTTATAGGTCAGTTGAAGCACATTCTGGATGTATCCAGGTCTTTCAATTCATTGTAAAGGGTGCCTGGCTGGTGTGACTTGTTCACAGTTTAAAATCTAATTTTAAGACATTCGTTTTTGTGTGAGATAAATTATACCCTTGGATATTTTCTCAGCTAAGAAGGCAAGGAAGAACTGAACTCCTAAGAATGTATCAAATCTTCTCCATGCATTACTGGATATAAAGACAAAGTCAAACAGCCTTAAAACAGTAGTTCATTAGAATGGGCCACGTACCAGAAGTTAAATATCAAAGGACCTATTTTTAAACGTATCTAAATAAACAAGTAGGCTGGAGCATTTCTATTTTTCTTCATGTCGCAAAAACATGACTATGGTATGTTTTTATCAAAAAGTCTGTCTTAGTTCATTATTGATATAAAATATTCCAGCAGTGCTTTTTAATGAAAAATAAAATTACAGGCTTTACTAAAAATTCTGGATTTACTTTGAAACTATGAAGCCTTACTTAGGCATTTAGGTTTACTTTGTTCTACATGTCATACACATTGAAAAACTACTACATCTGTGATAAAGTTTATCTTCATATGCTATTGTAAATTTAAAATTGTGTAGTACTACAACTACTTCTGCTCAGGAAGTACAGTGGGTCATTTTGCCTGTTTTTATTTTAAAAGCACAAAGATGAAGATGCTTGTGTTTAAACAGCCTGACAACTTCTATGTCAAAGAATTGAAACTTTCTAAACAATATGATCCCATATAAAAAAGATATAAAAATTTGCACTGCCCTTTGTTAGGCTTAGTGCTGTTGACACAACTTATTTCATAAAAGTAGAATGGCTAGAGGGATCCTGGGGAAACTCCCAGCTTTAAATGTTAGATGTTGTTAAAAGCAGTATAGTACTCTGATAAGAATATTCTTTTACTGCCTCTTTAAATTTAAAATGCCAAGTGGTTATTTTGTTTCCTCACATTGTAAAATATTCAGTTATGAAATGTTTTGCTTTTGTAAATTCAAAATAGTTACTCGTAGAAAAGCTTTATGTTCTGCCACAGACTGTTTCCTATAAATATTCACCCAGAAACTACAAAACTAGCTTACATGAGTGTTAAATATATTTTTCTGCCCTGTATTGCACAGTACACCAGGGTGGTGATTTTTGTGTATTGGTGTTGAGAAAAAGTCTTGATGAAGATCCAGTACTTGAATCTAGTTGCCTATTCAGTGAACAAGAAGTTGTTCAGGTCTCTTAAGAATTTTTGTGTGTTCTTATTTAGGTCTGATGAGCTGGTGAGGTCAGGGTAGGTCATCTGTCAATGACAGAAGAATTTGTAGAATCTTACAAATATGCTTTTCCAGCTATCAGGAACATATTCAGTCAGATTTCAGTGTAGTTTAACAAGCAGGTAACTGTAAAGGAAACAAATAAGAATATATGGGCTACATAAAAGATCTTATACTTTTACGAGAACTACTTCAGGGTTTAGGCCATATTCCCTCTGACCTTATCTCAGTTCAGGGCACATGCCTGGTAACTCTGGTCACTCCATGAAGCTTTTTCGTTCTGCATCTTACATTAGTGACCCAGAAGGCTGTCCAGCTAAAGGAAGAGATGGTCCTTTCCGTATCCTAATATTGAGACAGTGAGTTCTGCATGATTAGTCCAGGACCCTAACTAAAAGGATAACAACTCCTGTGGGGGTGGAGTAATGCTTTCATCATCTAGAAAACTTGAAAGCTTCTGTAATTCATCCATAATTCATCTACCATCTTAAAGTAAAATGAAATAAAAGCATTATTTTCAAAATCCAAAATGAGCTACTGTGGAACATGGACTTTTAATGACAGCAATTGTAGAACTGAGACATTCTTCTTTGTTTATTTGTACTAAAATCAGATCAAAATCTATGTATCCTGACAAGTTACAACTCCTTGGATTTGCTGTTCGGTCAAGCTCCAGTTTGTCTTGCATTATTTACATTCTTGGCCGGTTTTCACTGAAGAGCATCACAAGCAGAAAGGTTTTCCAATTCTTGTACATATTTCTTGTCATGTTCTGCAGTTTTCATTCAGATTCAAATGCTTCAGCCCTTCCCCATGCAGAGTTCTTTAATTTATTCAGGAAAAGTTTCATTACTCCTCCCCTTGTCTTGTTTGCTGCTCTCATTCTTTGGAAATGCAAATATGTATTTGGCAGAGCAGGTGCCATCTCTTTTAAGCTGAGAGCAAATTATTAACCCATGAAGGAATAAAATGCTGTTCCTCTCCAGGGAACTTGATGCACATATCCCAATATAATATTGTTGCTGAGCCTTGTGTTTTCGTATCAACGTGTATGTTGATGACTATGCTTCATAATAACAGATGAATATGAATCACATGTGTAGATCATTATTGCATATTATTATCAAAATTGATTTTTATCCGATTCTATGTTTGGGGGACATGTAGACAGTTTACAGAGGTGCATTGAACCTGTATGTCTATTTTCTTTATATAACCTAAATGTCTCAAACACTTTAAACCAGTGTCTTCTACAGCCATTCAAATGTTTTAGGGATATGCAAGAAATGGTGTGGCTGTTTAAAGGAAAGATCCTTGTGCAAAGCACGAAGTTTGGAGAGATTTTAAGCTTAAAAAAAAATCAAACACCTGAAGGCAGAACAGCTGTGGTAATGATTTTCAATCTGTGGGTGTTGAAGAAGAGAAGATAATACTTAGTCTTACCTTGTCTTCAACAATGTTGTCATTGATTCTTCAGATTTAACACACACTCCACTGAATATTTCTTTTTTAAGATAGGCTAATAGAATTGAGGAAGGAGAGGGAAGGAAAGGAAGTTCATGACAGCATAACCTTTCTGACTTAATATTTAAAAGCCTCATAATACTATCAAATACCTTAAATGGTTGTAATGAAGACCTTACATATGGTCATTAAGTTTATCATGGAGAAGAATCTTGTGTATTTTAGATGGATTCTTTTGAAGAGTTGATAATGCAGATTAAATTCCTCAATACAGTTGGAGCTGGATTCTGTAAATGACAGCAAGCACGATTACAACTAAAAGGGATGTTTCCATTGGTTATTATGTAGATATTTTTGAAAACTATATATTGCCAGTAAAATACTTTGTTTGTATGCCCCTTCTCTGTGTTTGTGGGAAGTATGTATTGCATATGTGGCACGTGAACACCCACACTACATAGCGTGGTAAACATTGTAGCATTTCTTTTTTTTCAGAGAAAAATAATTACTGTTAATCAGTTTGTCTGGATTTTTTTGTTGTTTTTGGTTTTTTGTTTTTTCCTGGGGGAAGTCAAATTCTGCACATTGTCTTGAAAGTTCGCTGTGGCTTATTTATATCCTTATCAAGGCACTATTAGTGGGGCAGGTGAATGGGATCGTTCTTCTTCCTTCTTAAAAGCATAAGGATATCTTTACTGGATGAAAGTCTGTCTGGACTAGTATGATGTCTCCTAACAGTGGTTATCAGGAAAAGAGTATAAGAATAGGCTGAGGATGTCCAGAGTGTTCCTCTAGGTTTCAACACTCTGTACACATTTATTATTTTACAGATATCTGAGATAAGCCTGTTTCATTTTGAAGCTGGAAGAATTCTAGTGTACTCTTATTCTTTATGCTCCATCTTTTTTGTCCTCTTTTTCCAGTTCTACTGTAATCAATTTTCAAATCCAAAAAAGCTCTGCATGTTATTCAGAATGCAAGTATACCAGCGATCTATACAATGAAATAAATTGTTTTATTCTGAATTTTTCTTCTGAATACTTTTATTTTTGAATGCTGTCAAGCACTGAGCTGATCTTTTCTGATTATAATTCCAGATTTTTATTTCTGAGTGGTAACTCATCAGTGATGAGCTTACTGGTCATCACTTTAAGTGTATTGCAAGGATTATTTTTTTATGTACGTTACTTTAGATTTATCAATGCTTAAGTGTATATATCTATTCCATTGGGATGTGGAAGATAGCATTAGCAAGCAAGAGAAAGGACAATTGGACTATTAGAGGATTTAGTACTGGTATCATACTTAAATTCTGTTTCAGCTCTAAATCTTTTCCTGTACCTATCCTTAAAAACATTGTGGTGTCTGTGTTAAATATTTCATCGGTACAGATTTAATAACAACTAGAATATTGACTTTTTAATGCATTAGAAAGGGGTTGTTTTTCTTTGAGAATAATACATAGCAAACTTAAAATTATTTAAAAGATACCCCATGCAACAATATAATGTGTCACACCTCTTGCATAAATTTACTAATTTAAAGAATTATTATAAACAAAAATATTTTTAAAATATTTTTGAAATGTTTACATTTTTTTTTTGCTTTTCTGTGTTTGCCAATCTTCTAATCTTAACCTAATACAAAATACTCTGCTACATAGTCCATAAATACTTGGACTTGTGAATTTAGAACTACAGCTGTGAACATGATTAAATGTATAGTTGTCAGAATCCATCTAACAGTTTAGTTACTTACAGGAATTGCACTTTGAAGTGGTAGTTAGAGAAACAGTTCCTACCCGAGTGACTAACCCTAGCTGGTTAACCCTCACATTACATCTGAATGAAGCATGGCAAATGTTTTTATTTAGATCATATGTCCAACAGAAGCAAACTCTGTAAGTGGTGCTATGTGTGTGTATGCATTACTACTAAATATTTGGCATTTTATTGCAATATTTCTATTATTATTTTTTTAAAAATGAACATCACCATGGTCATCCTCTTTTCATATGGCAGTGGGAACATGGAGCTGGAGTCGATCACATGGACCATTGTGCCTAGTCATTTACAGCCTCAGGAAACATGTCATTAGATGCCTCATGCAGATTGGGGTTCACTGAGCCTCAATTTTGCACACCCTTACCAGAAGCCACAGAATGTCTCCATGCAGTCTAACACATAACCTAAGATTTATAGTATAAGACTAAGTCATTAAAACAATAATTTTATAAGTGAAGAGGGCTAAATACTCAGATAATTTTAGTTTAGAATAAAACCTAATACTATGTCTGTCTTCTGTGCTCATCTGTGAAGATATTTAAGCAAAGCAGTTACTGTCATAATTGTTTAAGGTCTCGTATTTTAAGTATTGAAGAAGGTGTAAACAACATTACATCTTAATGTGTAAGTGTGACTAGTCACGCTGGGAGGCTGTTTCCAAGGATTGTACTTCTGTGAATTTGGTGATCACACTTAATTGAAAACAATATAGTTCCCATAAATTATTCTGTATGGACTACTCATCATTATTTATAATGCTTGTAAATAATAATGCTATAAAGTATGTAACTTGGAATTACATCATTTTTTTAATCCTTTTAGTAAAAGTTACAGTTCTGTGACATGTTATATGAATCTAAGAGAAATATTGTCTGGTATTTCATAGTCTGAACTAATGAGATAGACCTGTACCCCTTGTTAGGTGTAAAGTAAAAGAATTTACATTACAAAGAAATCCAAGCAATTTTAGCTCAGGAAGATATGTCTTTAGTAAAAACTACTGAAAAATTTCTGGGCTAGTAAAATTAATGAATACCAAATACTATCAAATGACTGTATTAGTCTGTGGCTCTGAACTTAAGAGGATGAATATGATAAAGCAAGGCAATGGTAAATGAGGAAGTCCGATGCTGTCAGACTCCTGTTCCTACTCCTTTAAAAGTTCACTTATTCTAAATATATTGAGATATGAGCAATGTTTCTTAAACTTCAAAGTTTTGATGAAAAAATGGTGTATCGTTTAAAATCAAGGCATCATAATTCTTACTATTGAGGTGTGACCCCTGGTGTTGTGAGTTTATTTTCTGTGTATTTTCTCCAAGCTGTATTTGTGTCATTTCCCTCACAGCAGATGCATGGAGAGCATATGCAGATAGCTTCTAACCTGGTCATACTTTGAGGGAGTTAGATTAGACCATGATGAATTCCTGCCTCTAGAGCTTGAACTTTTTTATTTTTTTCTATTTGTCTTGACCTTGTTATATTGAAACTGTTTACAGTTCTGTTTTCTAGAAATATGTAAAATATATGCATTAATTCTTAGAGAATTAAAATTTCAGTCATCAGTCTCCAGATACAGCCGTCTGTCCTAGATTGCTGTTGTTTCTGTACACTGCTCTACATTGTTAATCAGTTGTGATAGGTTTTTTTCTGTTGTATAGATGCTCTGGTGGTAAGAGTCTTAGAAATATGAAAACATAAAAATATGATCTGGAGAATTCTTTAGTAACAATATCTATTTCTTGCGCTGCATGAAATATTCAGTCATACATAGAACTAGGTCTGTAAAATAAAAATGTTGATCTCTACGTGTAAGCCTTTTCCTACACCATGGAGTCAGTGAAATGTGCATCGGGTGAGCTCAGCTCAGAGTTATTTCCCTTATTGTCCACTCTTTTTTGTAATATTTATAAGAAATACCTGTTACATTTCCTCAAACAGACCACCAAAAGAGCAGCTGAAGAAAGTTTTAACTGTGTCTGTCTTATACTCCATCCTACATCCTCCGACTGCCCCTGCAGCACCTGCTTGGGCTCACCTCAGATGATGATAAGGGACTGTGAGTGGTGACTACGGTGGAGGCAACTACAGCAGAGAGAAACTGAGTTTCTACTCCACAAGTCAGCTACTTTGCGGGGCTTTTTGTGTTTTTGTGGTGAAGTTTGTTTGTTTGGGGTTTTCTGTTTGGTGGGTTTTTTTTGTTTGTTTGGTTTTGGGTTTTTGGATTTTATTTTGTTTCTGTCGTTGTTTGGTTTTGATGGGGTTGATTTATTTGGCTTTTGGGGTTTGAGTGTGTGTGTATGTCCCAAGATGGGGGGAAACTGGCATGACTAGGAAATGAAGGGGGAAAAAGAGAAAGCATTACAATATTTTTTTCCTAAATAAATAATACCTTGCAGAGTTGTTGAGAACTCCCCCCCCACCCCACGCTTCTGAAATGGAATTCCAATAAAACTTGAGGATGCTTTCATGTGTTTGATTTAATTGTCTTTTTTCTTTTCAGTTTCTACATCTGCTTTGGTTAGTACAGACCTGATACAGGGGATAGTGAGTTTGCTGGTATCCTTTTACCAGTGGGCAGTCACTGCCCAGATTGTCTTATGCGCCGTCACACTTGATTTGCATTTTCTTTCAGTGTGGATTGGCTGTATTTCCATATCAAAATATTTACTTTTCTACTTGGGATGATTACAGCAGTTAGTGAGATGTGAAGAGTCATTCTGCTTTCCTATTTACTGAGTGCTGTGGCTAAAATTTAGCAGTGTGCAAAAGTGAGCAGCTCCTAGGCAGAGATGCTTAGAGTTGAATGAGTCTTTCCTTTTCAAATGAAGGAATGGACTGTATTATTTTTCTAAATTGGACTCGGATGATTGCTTCTTTAGAGCCCAAAGTGCTACTGGTAAGGATGGTTGTGATAGAAGATAATAGATTGACTGCTAGAGCAAACCAGAAGGAAAAGTTGGTAGGATCAACCAGACACAATCAAATAAAACCTGTCATTATTTTCTCCCCCTTTTGTGTGTGTATGTGTGAGAGAGATGTTTAGAACCATTTTCTTGATAGGTTAAAACACAGTGGTAAATGGTTGTGTGTTTGAGAGATACTCTGGAAATGCCATTGGGTTTTTTAGAAACCTGTTGACCTGAGCTCAGGCAGAGAAGGAAAACTACATCTGCTAATGGGTCCTCTTGTATTTGATGGGTCCTCTTGAATCACAAGAATACAAGGATGGGAGGTGGAAGATTCAGGAAGGTTACATTCCTCCCAAAGGGTGAAAGGAGCCAGGACAGCTCACAGTCTGTGTGCATGGCAGTGTGCTGTGGCTTTGGAATGGGTAGAGCAAAGAATCTTTGAGGGCATAAACTAAGCCCCTAGTGAATGCCAGAGCCCAAGAGTAACAAACTCTTATGGTGAGTGAGCAGCATCCAGTTAGAGAGATGTGAAGTGGTGCTCAGAAGAAAGAAGCACACTGGCATCGAGGATTAATTGGAAGCTCTCGTGTCTGGAAGGTGTCAAGGGCATAAAAGGCTCTTTAGCAAGAGAAAGAAAGGTGTGTCTTCATGTTGATTTGCAATTACTATGATTTCGTATCAAGTTGTTAGAAATTTGCTATGACGTTTTGCATGTCTTTTTTTTTTTTTTTTTTATTGCTAGTATTCCAGTTTGGACCTATTTTGACAGGCATATTATCTGCATGACTAAAGCCATTCTAAATATGAAAAAGAAATGTTGCCTTACATCATTCATATTCAAACAAACCCAAACCAGACCAGTCCCAAACCCAGATCACCCATGTGAAGTGGTATTGCAAAGCCAGTGACATCCTATGTGTGCTGTGCGGAGGATGGGAGTTAGATTCGATGTACATCTTGGGTATTTTAGAATTACTATTTATATCTATAAATTTTGACTAACAAATACTAGTCATCTAAGAGCATTGGTTGTGCTACGAAAAGATTGGAATTATTAGATAACAGCCATTTAATGAAGTTCATAGGAACTTTTGTTCTATTTTGTAAGTCAGACGTGAGATAATATGAAGCTGTACTGATGCAGAAGGTTATTGTTCTTTTGAAAGGGGTTTCAGATGACTTACCAGGGAATTTCTGGGCATGCTCCTCTATGTATCTGTTATAAAATAAGAGCTCTGGTGCAGTGTAAATAAGGATAGTACACTTCTTTATATGAAGTATTTGTTTATATAATCAGAAATCTGAACTTTATGCATACTTTGGTGTTTTATGGAGATCTCATTTTCAAAAGTAATCAAAGAAGGAAGGTCACTGTGTTCTTGCAGCATTAAAATTTAGAGTTGCACTTTATGTCAGAGAAATAGTCTTAAAAGAGAGTAGACAATAACAAGATATGACAATATTTTTTCCTTTCTTGATGTTCTGTAGAGCAGGTGAAGTGCATTTAAGGTATTTTGTGTGATGAAATTTGTTCACAGCATTGACACAGACTAAAAGAAAGGTCCCACTGCCTCCCCCAGTCCATGGGCCTTTGTGTGGCTGTGTCATCTGCACTGTTTGCAGTGTATCTTCTGTAAGGACTAAGATGCCACTGGTCAAATGTGAGAAAATATTAGACTGTCAGATCCCAGACTTTTTTGTTCCTGGCCTTCTGGCTTCTCTAGGGCTGTGGCTCCGTGGCTACTTACTTTTTCTGACGTGGATGATGCTGTTGGCTGTTGAGGTGTTACTGATGGGGGTGTGGGTGGAAGGGAAGCGAGCCAGCAGGACTCGTCTCCTGGGAAGGCTGGGACTCCCCATGCAACCCCTGCATCGTGGGGATCATTACCTGCTCTGCAGCTGTGGAGCTCTTCCCTATGTGTTACAGTCAGTCTGTGAACCCTTCTCACCCATTTGGGAATAGATGAATATTAAGGCCATAACTTAGTTGTAATGCTACAGCTTTCTAAATTTTTCAGAATATTTTTTCATGAAAAGTATTTAAGCTAGGTAAAAAAAAGTACTTTGGGACATGTTGTTCCATTTATTTTTTAAGACTATTCTCCATAGAAATAACTGGAGAGTTTTTAAAACAGATGGCATGATGTAGGCCATTGTAATGCAATTTTCTTTGGAAAATTCTGTGTCTCAGGGCAAATTTACCACAAATGGAGCAATTGTCATGTCCCATAAAAGAGAAGACATGTGTTTTTGCAACATTTGATAGATCTGAAAAGTATGCATAACTCTGCCAAGCAAGCAAGTCTGCTATTTTCAGCAAAGTATTTTGGGGCTTTTAGAGTATTTTGAAAATGCTAGTACAGTAGCTGCTCTGACTATTCAGGAATACTTAGTACAACCAAAATTTTGAACATCAGTAAATACAGTATTATCTGAAATTCTGACTACCAAGAAGATATGTTAGATCTTTCTCCCCTTGAATTTTTGGCAGAAAAAGAATATACAACTTTTATTAATACTGTTTACTGGAACATTTTATTTCATATGTATAGATTTTAAGGCCATAAAGCAAAGGAATACTGCATGGATAACAAAAATAGAAATACTATAGAGTAATCTTTCTGGTTCACAAGTAATCAGTGGAAGTATTTCTCTCGTCTATTATCTGTCCTAACTTGGACTTAGTAATTAATTAAGCGACATCTATTGTAGGAGCATCCTCTATTGTAGGAGATCTGCTGCTTTTATTTGATACTTGTTATTAAAAAGACTAGATATTTTTTGTGAATAATTAAAATTGAGATGAAATATGCAAAAGAACATGAAATATTACTTATTTTCATCAGAATATTCTAATGTATTGATGTAGAAATATGTATGTTCATAATTTCACCTGTATCATAGGTAGGTTTCTAAAATACTAACAAAAGATAACAGTTATGTTCGGTAAACTTATCTTGAATAAAAATGAAAATAGGAAACAAACATATGGTGTACATATATTTACAACAGTGTATTTTACAGTGAATTTTTTAGGTATACTAAATCAATGTTTTTAATTCTTCTAAGATGCCAAAAGAAATAACTTGCTTATTTTAGTTGTGCCAATTTAAGAAATGTAAGCTAAATCTAGAGATGCAGTTTGTGCCTGGGAACCTTGAGGACTGGAAACTGCATTAGACATCTATAATAATCTCTTGAATAATCTTTTGTTTTGTGTATCTGAGAAGTCAGAATCTGAAAAAGACTAAATGTACTACGTACTCCTTTGCTTCTAAAAGCAGAGGATTCGGCATTTTGCAGTTTTATATTCCAAGCAGCATCAGCTTTTTCATAATTTCTCTTTACTCTTCTTGAGGTACATACCTATTCTTCCCTCACCGGGAAAGACAGCACAGCAGTTGAGATTCAAAACAAAGTGATCTGTGTTTGGTTTTGGCACATTGTTCAGAATTAGGGTGCTTTTACTGGGACAAACAAGTGGATATACGTTAGGAGTTTTTCTGGTCCTTGGGGTTTAGGCTCAGCCATGGGAACCTCCTTCCAGCACCATTTTGGATAGAGCTTGGCTTGTGCTGGCCCAGCTCTGAGGAAAAGGGATGGAGCTGCTGGAACTGGTAGGGAGCCGTGACATTTTCTAACCAGGTCCCCAGCATGGGTGACTGGAAAACCAGGACCCTGAAGCAAACCATAGTATAAACCTCAAGTAATGTAAAAAGATTCCAGATTTCTGCAATGGTGTTATTATTGTGTATATGTAGTTAAATGTGTAAGTGACAAGGTTTCATCAGAAGTATATACTTCCTTTGAACTACTTCATGTTTTAATTAATGGTGTATTAACTAAATCTAGCTGTACATGAGAGATGGGGAATTTCATTAAAATTCTGAGGCTTGGTTAATTAAATATCCATGATAATTTTTATAATCTACAGCTTTATTTTAAGTTATTAAATACATTTTTAGGCATTTAGACTTAAGTTTACCCATTCCAACTTGATATGATAGACAAAAACAAAGCTGTTAAGAAGTACAACTGTTTTATTGACTTGCATAAACTAGCACTGTTTGTGTTTAAATATATTGTTTCAAATCTCAATTCAGTTCCTGACTTTTCCACACATGCTTCCTGTGTGATAGCAAGCAAATTATTTAAGAACAAATATTTCAGTGTGTCTAGTGACTTCGAAATGCCATAAGTAATGCCAGCTGAGATCTAGTCACTTGTTAAAATTCACCTCTAGGTCTATATTAATTTTTAGGAATTTCAGTTCTTCACTTCCTTTCTGTAAATTGGGATATTTCTCCTTTTTAAATTTTCTAGTCTTTATACTTGAAAGAAAGCTGGTCTGTATAATTGTCCTGTCTGTGGTATAGTCACAGAATCATACAGTGGTTTGGGTTGGAAAGGACCTTATAGGCCATGTCGTTTCAAACTCCCACATTATAAGGAATTTCTTCCTAGTATCTAATCTAAACCCACTGTCTGTCAGTTTAAAGTTCCCTTTGTCCTGTCGCTACCTGTGCTTGTAAAAAGTCATTTTTCTTGTAGGACCCCTTTAGTTATCGGAGGGCTGCTGCATGGTCTCCCTGGAGCCTTCTCCAACCAACAACCCCACCATGCTCTGTCTTCGTAGGAGAGGGACTCCAGCCCTCTGATCGTCTTTGTGTCCCTTCCCTGGACTCACTCCAATAGGTCCATGTCCGTGTTTGGGGCTTCAGAACAGGATGTGGCACTCCAGGTGAGGTCTCACCAGAGCAGAGGAGAGGGCCGGAATCCCCTCTCTTGCCCTGCTGGCCACACTGCTTTGGATTCAGCCCAGGATACAGCTGGCTTTCTGGGCTGCAGGTGCACATTGTCGGGTCATGTCATGCTTCTTGTCCATGAAAACCCCAAGTGTTTCTCCCCACGGCTGCTCTCAATCCATTCCCTGCCCAGCCTGTGTTGTGCTTGGAACTGCCCTGACCTAGGTCTGGGACCTTGCACTTCGTCTTGTTGAACTTGATGAGGTTTGCACGGACCCACCTCATAAGCCTTTCAAAGTCTCCCTGGATGGCATTCCTCCCCTCCAGTGTATAAATCTTACCTCAGTTTCTGCTTTTATAATACAAGCACATAACTACTAATTATGTTGCTGTTATTACTTGACATTTTTCGTCTGTTCCATTGGTCTAGCCAGCTTGTAAAGAATGAACAGAAAAATGAAGTGTATTTAGGCAATGGAAGTCAGAGTGCAGACAGTGTAGTTTGGGTCAGAAAAGCAATAGATTCTCCAAGCTGCATAATTCTAGTTGCCCAGTTCATTTTAACTCTGAGGTTTCTACCTGTGCAGTCTAAGCAGCTAAGTGTAAACACTAATACCTCAAATTCTGAATCACAGATTTGTGTGGATGCATATCACCTGAGAGTGGATCGCCTTTCTCTGTGGTGATTTTTGTTCGTTTGCTTTTTCTTCTTGTGGATAATAGTAATTTTTTCTTGGGTGAAACACCCCATGTTACATGGCATGCCTCAAATGAGAAAGAGGGGCTATCTTGATTTACTGCAAATATAAGCAAAACCTCTTAATTATGAAAGTTGCTGGGGTACAGCAAAATCAGTTCTGTGAATATCCACTGGAATATATAAGCAAGTTTATTTTAAGTTAATTTTATATTTTTGAGGATGGAGGATTTATGAGACTTTAGCTGATCTGCGGTGAAGATTCTCAGAAGCTAAAACTTCTGTTTCATGAGGAAGTATAACTTTATCATTTACAATACAATCTTTGGAAAAAGAGCTTCTCATGGAAGGGTTTAAAATAAATTTAAATAGAATAATTTTTCTCTTTTTTTTTTTAATGACATACCAAAATGGGATGACATTAGTAAACTGAGTGACTTACAGATTACATAGCTGTGATATTCTTGTGATATAGAGAGGGTACAAGTAGAGCAAACTCTTTTAGGCTTATTTTGTATGTAGAAGGACTCAATTGTGCATATTTTAATACAGGGCATGTGAAAGGAATGACTCATAAACAACAAATCACTTAGTAAATTTAAACAGATATTCTTTACTGTGAGGGTGGTGAGGCACTGGAATTGGTGAGGCTCTAGGGGCTGCCCAGAAAAGTTGTAGATACCCTATCCCTGGAAGTATTCAAGGGCAGATTGGATGGGGCTCTATGAAACCTGGTCTAGTGAAAGGTGTCCCTGCCCTTGGCAGTGGTGTTCGAACAAGATGATCTTTAAGGCCCCTTCCAACCCAAACCCTTCCATGACTCTATGATTTCTATTAACATAACTGTTTTTAAAATTCACACATTCTCCAGTTGATGAAAGTGAGTTTTACATGGGTGGCTCCTGGGAAGATTGTTATATAAGTACATCCTCTGCCTGTTGGTAAGAGTAGACAACACAAGGGACTTTGGAAGATCTCTTTGTTTGAAAACTTTCATGGATCGAATCAGAAAGGTTGAAAAGAGAATAATTCTTAACTCCTAAAAAATCTGGTTTTTAAAAATTGTTTTTATAATCTGTCTTGCAAGATTTCAATGGAATTCAAGCTCTCTAATGTAAATATTTTATACGCAGCTTTCTCATAAAGTATCTAGACCTTTAGTGATGACTTTGTAAAAGTTGGTGGAAGAACTATTACAGCAGTTGCTATTTACAAACTGAGCTATATAAAGCAAATATAGGGTGAAAAGGTTGAAAACCAATGAAAGATTAAATGTGACTTAACAAGCTAATGCCTATTCATAACTTACAAGTTTTTTCTTCGTAGTTTCTCTTTAGTAATAGAAAGCTGACCATAAATATTGTAGGTAATTTTGCCATTTTCAGGATCACGTGGAAGTTCTACAGGACCAATTTTTAAACTCTTTTAGTTATCAGTGTAAAACAAATTTTAAACATTTCTGTTTGAGACACCTTTGTTTCAGTGAGTAGACCTTCAGTTGGCTTAAGGTAGTTACACAAGTATGTTCTAAAAGTTAAGTTTTAGGATCATAAAGTTTGAAACAAAGGAAACAACTAAGAAGGACTTGAACATCTGACTTGCAGTGCGTCAAGTGCAGGTGTGTTCATCCCAGTGCTTTGGCTGAGAAACAAACAAAACCAGCAGAAGGGATTGCAGGTTGAAAGCAGAAAAGCTTCTATAGATGTGAAATTGTGTAATAGATACAGGTTTGCAATTGTTTGCAACTAGTGCTGCTAGTTAAGACTATAAATTCATGGAGGCAGTACATCTCTAATTAGTATTACCAGGAGTGATAGTGCTCTTACCTGATACTTCTGTTCTGTGTGGGAGTGGAGTCCAGAAGATTAATCATGTAATTATTCCTCATATAGAAGCACAAATGTAGTGTTGTCCAGTTGCCATCCATTTTATTATACTTTTTTTTTTGTCATTGAAGAGAAATTCTTCAACAATTTAAGCACAGAAACAACAGTGAATCATTGAGTTTCTTTTTTTGTTTGTGTATTTATTCTGCTTTCCTCACTTTATTACCTCCTTTGATTTCTGGCTTTTCATTAGTTATCATATTCTAATATATAAGCTGCTTTGATGTAAGGCTTAAAAATATATTCAAAATAGACTAAATGTTTTCATTCCTCAGTAGATGTACTTGTTTATTTATTTTGAAAGAAAATGAAATGTATAAAATATTGTTTATGTTTTGCTTTTTAAAACGATTGTAAAATGAATTGCACAAAAAATGATTAATGGTTTGAGTGATGATGTTTATGATCCAGAAGTAAAGATACAGATGATTTTTAGTTTATGGCAAATAGAGTAATAGCAAAAAAAGGCTGAGCTGCACTGTAAAAGTGTTCCAGTATGAAGATTATTTAGTAATTGTTTGGCTCTTGATTGCAGTTTGTGGGTAGGATTAAAACTCCCTTGGGCAAAATCCTGTGGGTTCCCAGGGGAAATGCAGAGGATGAGGAAACACAAGCGTCAGCATTCAGCAAAGTCAGGGGAAATTGTTTCAAATTTCAAGCTAAAGTCTTACTAAGCAGGTTCAGTTTTTTTTTATCTAACAATTGCACATTTTAAGGCAAGTTGCTCACTGGAGTAAAGTAATACTTCCTATGTGTTTATGCTGTGTCTCTTTGCAGGTCTATTTGGACATGGTTTATTACTGTACCTAAGCAGGTTCTTCCAAAGTTTATCAGTAGTATAGGCAAAAGGAAGTGGAATGTTTCAAAAGTGGACATTTGTCTTCACAGGCTGGTGAAGACAGGCTGTGCTGTTTGCCTCAAGATGTCAGGAGGGGCAAAGGCCCACCAGTGTCCCCTCAGAATATATTTAGCAGTCTATAGACAAAGCAAGCAAAACCCAAACCAGATCCTGAAGGGATATGTGTGTGCGTTCCAGACCTGCAGTAGGATACCAGCTTGAAGATTCCTGTATCTGTTCTCAGACTTGAGCAAAAGCTTGTTTCTGAAAGCTTCATGTATTAGAAAATAATTCTTTCTATCAGTCCCGCTCTTCTCCTATCTATAGAGAATCATACATGCAGTAGCAATAATTTCAGTGTCAAGGACTACTGTGTAAAAATGTAAGCTAAATTTAAGCAGAATTAATTGCAACATTTAAAGAGAGAAAGTAATTAGGTAGAATTCAGAGAAAAACATGCTAGAAAAAGATAACAAAAATGCAGAGCCTCTCTCAAGAGAAAAAAAATACATTTAAAATGCAAGCACAATTTAAGCTAGCTCAGATAAAGGGAAAGGGAAAAAGAAGACAGGATCAACTTTATGTTCTTCTTCCCTTTAAGATGGGAAAAACACTGGGAAACTCAAATTAGCAGAAGTAAACGTTCATATTGAAAACTAAACACCATGGAAAAAGAACACAAACTTAACTTGTGTAAAACTAATTATGTACCTTTGTCAATTAAAAGTGCAATCAAATACCAATTTTTAGTTGTTAAAAATTCCATGGGAATATTGGCACTTCTTAGCTACAAAGCATTCTGAAGTAAGCAATATACTGACATCAGTAGGTGGAGGACATAAATTTCACTGCTGTCTTCTCATACCCCCTGAAAAAAATCCTCACAGTTAACCATGAAGGTGTAGGGTTTTCCCACCTGAAAGATGGGGCAATGTGTTAAAGTCTTTAAGTTTGTAAGTCTGTCTGGGTGGGATGGACAGACAGACAAACAAATGAAGGACCCTCAGTCAGAAAATGCACTTCCGTCTCTGACAAGACCTCTAGAGTGTAGTTCTGCAAATGCCAACTCTCTGTCTCAGTTTACTCAATGGCAGTATATGAACTGCAAGAAAACTGTTAAGGATATAAAAAGAGATAAGAGAACTCAAGGTGTGTTTATGCTGTAGAAGGATGTGAGGCCAAGCTGCCTTCAATTAATGGTTTCTGGCATTGAGAGCTGGGGACCTGTGGCAGCCTGGACTTCTGCATCGCTTAGACATGTGCACAGGAGGTCAGGGAGAGGTGCAGAGCCTGCTCTGATGCTTGTGGTGCTAAGCCAGCTTCGATCTCCTCTTCTGGCTTTGTTTCAGTAAAACTGCCTCACTCGTGCTCTGCTTGTGCATCCACATCTCTAGTGTCAGTATGGACATGCCATCAGAGCAAATTCTAGGAACATGCAGATGGCAATGCTCACTGATCCTTCACACACCTAGAAGTTACTGTCTTCTTAGAGCTGAATTTGAATGGGTCAGGAATTTTCTGGGTGAATAGAGAATTGTACTTTGAGATGCTGCTGCCAGCACATAGTTTATTTCAGGTGCAGATTCCTTTAGGCAAGGGTCCCCCTTACTTTGATAACCCATTTGGTATCTCACTATCACTGAACTGTTTTATAGTAAAGCTAATGAAGAAATACAAAACCATTTGTAGTTGTCTAAGGCTCCATACTATCCCAGTGGAGAGTGACATAGTGCCAGCTATTCATATCCCAGGACTGCAGTCATTTAATCAACTTCTCCATACAGCTCTCCCTTGGGGGAAAAATATAAAAATTCCACATAATAGAAAACAACCTAGCATGAACGTCTCCTGTGAAATCCTTCAACCTGCCTGCTAACCTGATCTTTATTCTCTGTACAGATTTCCTATTGATTAAATCAGGTTCGTATTTTCAGAAGTTATTTATAAGGAATTCCAGTGCCCTGTTCTCAGTTTATTTTAAAATTGCGCAAAGCGTTTGAATGAGGACAGCAGTTCACAAATCTTTTCCTCTAGCGCTGTGGAACATTTTTGTCACAAGACTAAAGAACATCTCTTCAAAGGCTTATTACCGAGCATGAAGGAGGAATTCCTGCCCCAGGAAATTATGGATCATCAGAATTCTTTCCCAGTTGTAAATTACACTTTTCAGCTTTGCTTTCCTGTAGTGTAATCACCCCTAGAGCACCTAAATATGGAGAGATTAATTAAACCAAACAATTACATTAAAAAAATCCCTGTAGTTTACTGCCAACAAAAGTTAATTGTCAGGCGGAATTTAGAGGTTGCCCCATGAGAGGGAAATGAACGAAAAGAGGAGGAACATGTGGCAGATAATAGTCAAAGAGCTTAACCTCTGTTGATATGGGCTCAGATACTTGTGGTGCTGGTTGTGGGGAGGTCTATGTAGAGCTCATATTGAGGGATGCACTTTTGGAGCTGGCTTTCCTGGGGAAGATGGCAGATGCATGATTTGGAAGGCAGAGGTTGTCCTCCGGGTGTTTAATCCATGATGCTCTAGATTTTGGAGGAGTTTTGATGGATATATAGAAATAGTGGTGGGTGATATGGGAAGAATTGTTTGAGAGATTGATTAATCCTCTCATCAGAGTGATTTATCTAGTGGACAGCCTTATGTGCTGTGTTACAGACAACTGACTATAGATTACATAGATATACCTATAAAATCCAGTGCTTTCTGTTCCAGATTGCTTTTCTCTATTCATTAAAGAATATCAGTCTAAGCTTTAGTGATTCAGCTTTCTTTTAACGCTTTTAATATTCAAATAGTATATATTTTTTAAATTCACCAATTTGAAGATATTACCAGCTGTCTAGAAATCTTTTTATCTGAACAGTTTATTTTCTACTTTTTGTTGGGGTCATTTTTTTTTTCTCTCTTTTTTTTATCCCTCCTAGTTTTAATATGTTTATAATTAGTCACTTATAAAATCAAAATATTATTCCATGTGATCGTTTAGTCATAAAAAAGGGGTTTCAAATTTTAGTGGCCCTATGAAAAAATTTGCTTGCTTAGTCATTGATGTAAGATAATAAGAAGGATGAGTAACTCCTCAACTTTTCTTTTCCAGTTTTCACTTTTTAAACCTGTTTTCCTGAAATTGTTACTGAGACGTTCTTAACATTGGGAACAGTACCATGACTCTCACTTGGAGGAGATTTTTGAATTATGTACTACTTCTCTCATAAGCATAAATTAAATTCCAGTGGTGTTTTTTTGGTTTTTCTAGTTTGTTCAGCTGTATTATTTAAAGAAAGAAAAAAGCCTTTATATACTTTTGATGAATCAGCAAAAATGTGTTGTGGTATTTCCTTGTCCCAGATTCTTCTCAGGTTTCAATTATTTCAATATTTTGTTTAGTGAAGAAAACGCTGAGAAATTTGAATACAGTTCTTCTCACTTGGTAGGTAATTAATGTAACAACCTGGAAATAACAAGCCTAGGAGTTGTAAAATTTAAGATCCATCAGAAGTTGCTTTTGAAGAATTCATATGATGAAGTTAAGGTACATGAAGGGTGTCCTGGTTTTGGCTAGGATAGGGTTAGTTTTAAACTTAGTAGCTGGTACAGAGCTGTGTTTTGGATTTACTATGAGAATTATGCTGATAACACAGTGTTTAGTTGTTGCTAAGTAGTGCTTACCCTAAGTCAAGGACTTTTCAGTTTCCCATGCTCTGCCAGTGAGGAGCTGCACAAGAAGCAGGGAGGGAGCATAGCCAGGGCAGCTGGCCAAAGGGATATTCCATATCGTGGAGTGTCATGCTCAGGGTATAAACTGGGAGGAATTGGCTGATCACTGCTCAGGAGAGGCCGATTGCTTCTCAGGTGAGCAGTTGTATTGTGCATCACTTGTTTCTCTGTTTTTTTTTTTTTTCCCACTCTCTCCTTTTGGTATCTCCCTTTTCATTAACATTATTCTTAACAACTTTGCTTCAATTATTAAACTGCTTTCAAATCACTCCTAACTATATTCAGTGATGTTGCTGTCTTGCATTCTGATTGGTTTTTATCAGTGCTCGGTTTTGTTGCTAATATTTTTCCCTGTCACAAACTGTAGTATTGGTGAAATGTTTTCGCAAAGGTTCAGGTATTCTGCTTAGCATGCCACAATAAGGTTTGTGTTGCATGTCTTCTTAGTGTTTACTGATATATGCCATATAAATAATTCAATAAAGTGAATTTGAATAATTGCTTCTCAGAGGAATACAGTCCATCTCTTTGTATTAAAATTTAAATGGATGTTTTTACATGTCCCAGACTAGTACACCTGGGAATAAAGTAGTCAGTAAAACAAGCGTGCTTTTGAGTTGTGCTGGTCACTTCTTTAAAGGGAGAGAATTTCAGCTTGATAAGGACACTGTCACTGATTTCAGTGTGTCAATGTTTATAGTTTATATTTCAGAATGGTGTTAGTTTACATCAATAAACATCCTTCGCTGAATTGAAAAAAAAAAGTGTGCTATGTAAAAGACTTTATACTAAATACAGTGCAAAACAAGGGATGTTGTTATGTAAAATACGCAATTTATGTAGGAAAAAGCTGTTGTGTTTGCTGTGGGGCTTCATTTTTTTCATTCATGCCATTAATCCAGCAGCAATTATAAGTAATTACATTACTTCTGTATTTGAAAGTAAGGAAACCAGAAGGGTGATTAGCAGATATTTTGACTGGATTTCTTGCCCATCAAACTCTACATATTAACCTTTCAACTGTGCAAATTTGAAGTATTTCTGACATTAGAGACATTGTTCTCTACAAAGTGTAAAATCAATTGCAGGAACACCTACACAAGTCTTGTACACCTGCACATAATGCCTGCATTTCCAGGCAAGAAATTAGTGACTGTTAGCATGGTTTTTTGTGAAGAACAGACAAAAGCTTCGGGCACACATGAAAGCACACATGTAATCTGACGTGTAAAAATTCTCCTTTGGAAAATCCATGATGTCAACCACACTGAAAATCACAGCATTTAGCTAACCATGGTGAAAGTGTGGGACCCCACTGAAGGAAATACCAAGTACATTCTGTACAGAAAAGTTATTGATAGGCATAATTGCTGCAGCCTCCATAGCAATTAAGGTATAAAATTTTCTGTGTTATTTTTTCCTATTGTTCAGGCAAAAATCATTAACCAGTCCTGTGGTGGAAAACTGTAGTTTGTGTGGAAGGAAACTTGCTATAGCTTTACCCTGTGTCCCCTTTATGGAATAACTGGCAGTTGATGAAATTGTACGTGAGATGGATATTATGGAAGGACTAGTGGAAAGCAAAAGATGGTTTAGCAAGTCCAAAAGCCAGTTTCTAGGTTGTTCTAAGTTTTCCTGTTATGGTAAACAGAAATAAGTCCCTTAAGGCATGCATTAAGATGAGTGTCATGCTTTCAGACACAGCAGTGAGGTTGGACCTCAAAAGAAGCTCCCCTGCCTTTCAGGGAGTTTTCTTGGATTAACTGAGAAACTGGATGTGTCTCCATGGGCTGGAGTTCGAAGCTGAAATCGGTGTTGTTGATCAGTTTTGTAGGACTGATGTAATTTTTTTCTTCCCCCCGAATACTCTCCGAAAACTCCTCTTTCCTTTCAGGGAGGACTGTATGAGGTAGAATGAGATTGAGTCGTGAAGTTGGCATATAGGGAATTTGCCTCTATGTTTTTTTTTCTCCATTGCATATTCCTTTTTCTTTTCTCAGCCAGGCTTCTGTAGAGCAGCTGAGGATTTTGGTGGCATGGGGAATTCCTGGAAATCTAAGTTTGTTAGCAATGTTGGCTGAATGCTAAGTAATTTGATTTGTATAGTTTTTAACAAAGCTTTGCTTCCTAGTTTGGATATGTGGCCTGGTAGGAATCCTGACAGAACACTTAATAAACTCTCAAATCCAGAAAGGAAAACGTTATAAAAAGGAGACTGGAATTCTAAGACTTGTTATAGTCAGTGGCTAGAGGAGGAAGATTTTTTTTTTCTAATTCTTTTTGTGATTAAATGAGATTAAATGAATGGTTTATTAATGTCATGTTTTTAGTTTCTCATATTTGTAAGGCCTGGTTTGCGTCTGGCTGAGAGCGCTGTGAATCTTGTCTAAGTGTGTACTACAAAATGTGTGCACAGATCTGAGTTGCCCAGAATAGTTGCCCAATCTCTTAGAGGATTGCTGGAATGTTCCCTACCTGACATCGTATGTATTTTAACTATATGCCGTATTGTATTCTTCAAAGTAATTTATCTCTGTGTGAACAGGTCAAATCACTGTGTGGGATCTGTTTAGTGCTGCTGGTCTTTATTTTGCCTACCAGCAAGCACATTTGATTAATGTAGTTCAAGATTCTTTTTTTCCTATGTGATAGTATTATCATTGTTATTACTTCCCTCTTCCTATACTTCTGTATAGGTTTCTTACTGCATGGCCTTCCTGGAGTACTTAACAAGCACTAAAATAAAGTGCAAAGAAGTGCATTTATATGAAACACTTCTGAAAAAGATAATATAAATTAGCTAATATTTTCTTCTTTCTTCTACAGAAATTAGGATATTTGCATAGTATATAGGTGATCTTCCAGAGTATACCTTATAAATACCACAAATAACATATAACACAAATATGCATTGATGGCTTTTGTCCTCAGCATCTGTATACTGTGCTTGCTTTCTTATAACCACAATATTATCTACATAAAATGGGAAAACATCACTGTAAAAGGTTTAATTGTGAAAAACTAAGTGATGCAGGGATCTTTCCTTGTTTAGGACTCTACTGCAGCAGAATCTAACATGAAACTGAAAAAAGGAAGTACCTGTAAGGTTCCTTTGGTGATGTCTTCCCCATTATGTATCTGTGTATTTCTGCATCACATACACTGAGCTGGAGTCAGGACCTGGCTGCAGTCCAAAGACCAGTGAGCCACCACAGTGGACTGCCTACCTCCCCTTTCCTGTTCCCAGATTACACTTGGCAAATTAGATCCACTATGTCCCCCAGAGGCCTCCCTTTCAAAGGACAGAACTTTCATTTGAGAGTTTTCCAGAATAAAAATGTAACCTTAAATTCTGTTGTATGTTCTGTGATAGCTGCTGTCTTAGGCACAAACTGCATCTTCTTTCCTGTGAGCTGCCATGCCCCTAGTACATTTTTTCCATTGCTGTCATCTCATTCAGGACATGTATGTTCTGTTACAATGCTGGTTCTAGGCTGTAGAGCCTGGGTGTCTGGTAAAGTGGAAAGGATTTTGGGGTTGGTCATTTAGATCTGTTTTCCCTGCTGGTGTACTGTGTATGCAACAAGCTTTGTAGACAGTGGTCAGCTAAAGGTATTGCATATGAATAGATTGATCAGACTAGAGGGCACAGCATCATTACCTTGCTAGCTGTAGTAGTTCTAATGGTAAGCTGTTTATCACAAATATTCATATAAAATAATCAACATAATCTCTAACTGTACAGTATTCAGCAGTGTTATCTTTTGTAGGTAATGAAGCTAATGTAGTTAAGGATGATGCAAATAGTAAAACTGGATGAAATTGTGGGAGAAAATTTTGGTTATGTAAAATCAATTATGCAAATACAATATAAAAAAATCAATAAAATCTAATCAGTTGCCAAGATTATGAGAAATATATAGCTACTTGAAGATATAAAACTGTCTTCAATACAGTCTAATCAAATGCCAGAAATGAAACATCTCTAATTTGATTAAAATGGCCCAGTTGACCATAGTTATTTTTTCTTGCCATGAATAAAAGGATTGAAGTTCCCAAGACAGAATGATAACTTTTCTTACTAAATAGCACATTTATCTTTTGTAGTTGCTGACCTTTTTCAGGCACTGACACTGATTCACAGAGGTTTGAGGGCTGATGTGCCTTGTACGTGGCCAGTATTATTCACATTAATGTTACATTTTTCATCCCAATCTTCATGCTCCTGTTAGTTTTTGTTATTTTTTTCAATTATATTATACAATTATATTATATATTCAATCAGTGCTTCCAGATCTTCCAACTCATCATTGTTTTTTTCTAACTTGAGGAGATGAAGAGCATAGGAATCTCTTCTGGTACAAATTTTTAAAAGACAAGGCAGCTTTTATTGTACTTAGATGGACTTAAGCGTTCATAGTATAGTCCATGCATTCAAAACATTCACCAGGAAGGGTCTGAGAGCAATGAAAGCATGCTCTGGGACTAAGGTGTCTTCCTCACTGTGCATGAATTCCTTTGTCCAGTAATGATACTCGTATATGTAAGATAGGAAGAAAAAAAAGAGTTGTTGTCTGATTGGGTTAATGTGGGTTTTTTAAACATGCCTTTGTTCCTAGTAATTTTTTTGTTTTTCCTTTCTTTCTCCTCATGACTCCTTTTTCTATTCCTTAGCTACCAACATCTCCCTCCTTAGCACTCATTCCACTACTGTGTTAGTCTCTTCTGGTCTGAATATTTTCTTTGCTCTTTTTGTAATTTAACCCTTATAAATGATATATTGCCAGACATATGAAGAGATTCCACTTACAGTCTAAAATTAGCTTTCTAGTCTAAACTGGCCTTCTAGGCAACCTCTGTAATCAATAAAAGATAAATACCACAGGAGGCAATTCATCACATTTTAAGCTTATGTTGAAACTGGAAGGATTAATTGCTGCCTGGGCCACCTGTCTCTTTGTGATGATTAAAGGGAGCACCTGAGATGACAGTCTGAAATGAGGTACCTGGCTCTCAGATGCCTAAAATTAGATGAAAAGTAGCCTACCTGTTGTTCCAGGAGTGGTGTTGGTAATGCATTGCTTTCAGAGGGTCTGTCCTACAGAGGTAGAAACTGCATAAAATTGGGATGAGAAGGCAACCACACTTTTTTTTTTTTTCCCTCTGAACTGATTTGTGATGGTACCAACAGTTATATTTGATTTTCACTAGTGGCCAGCAATGTTACGATGTTCCAGAAATCAAATCCCTACTATTTTCTTAGAATAGTTAATATTTGTATAGCTTTTATGTGAACTTCTCAGCAAACTGCAGAATCCATTTGATTTTTGGCATGGAGAGTTAGAAGCTTCATAGCATTTCTGACAAGGCCAAGCAGTGCTATATAACAACATAATTGGGCACAAATCTGGTTACAGCAATTCAATTCAAAAGATAGTATGTACAATGTCAGTGGTTGTTACTAAATCAGGAACATCTCCATACAGTGAGTCCAGATACATTTGATCATAAACAGTTGACAATTTTTAATGAATGCTGCACATGAGCATTTGGAATTAAGAAAAAAAAAAATTGGGAATACATCTAAAACTATTTACAGACAAATATGTTATGGAAATATTTTGAGCAAAACTGTATATGAGAAAATATTTATTAGTTACAAGTATTCCCATAGGAAAACTGGTATTTATTCTGGTATTTAATATTTTGTATTTTTTCTGATATATTTGGTATTTATTCTGGTATTCAATATTTGATCTTTTAACAGTGCTGTAACTCACCACTGAACCAACACATTTGGAACAGTTCATAGCATCAAAAACTTCATCCACATAGACTGATGCCATCTTGGCACTCGCCAGACACTGTGAACTGAAGTTAAAAAGCTTTATGGAGTTTATAACACCTGGGTCAAAAGGAATATTCTTCTGATATACGAGGAGGACCCTTACTGCCAGTATGACGAGCCAGGAGAAGTGGGTTAACCTTAGCCCCGGAGAATTCTCTCAGCTACAGAAATATGCAGAATGTAAGTAATTTTTAAAATATTCCATTTTACGGCTAAATAAAAATTAAGAGTATTTTGAATGTAGAACATATAGTTGTTGTATTACAGATACTATCCACTGTCAAGTAAGAAGTTAAATTATGGCGTATGTTTATTTTTCTAATCCAAAATATGGTCTTTGGAGGGAAAGAACAAAATCAGTTGGGGTCTGTAACACTTTTTCTGAATTTTTTTTTTTTCCAGTATGATACCATGTAAACTGACTAAATGGTTGGTTAGGTGACTGAGTATTTGGAGAATATATTTTTAAGGCTTTGCCTTAATTTATCTTAATTTGCCTCAATTTGCCATAACAATTTGTAGGCCACTACAGCGGGGCTTGTAGTTAAAAAGGCTTACCTCAGTCGTGGAGGAAGCACGGAGGTTCCTGAAGAAACACATCTAGATGTCCAATATGAAGATGTTTCTAATACTTTAAGCAATTTGAAGGAGGAGCTGTCCTGTGAAAGACCAAGAAACAAGAATATCTCTAAGCTGAAGATCCAGTTCTTAAGTTATCGCTTAGGGAAAATTCCTTTCAGTTGCTTGAGACACTTAAATGGCTCAGAATTATGTACTTAGAGAGCAGACACTGAACACGAAACACAGATTTTGGAGACAGTTCCTAAGGCCTGAAAAGAACTGAACTGAAAAAGTTCAATAATATTTAGGAAGTTCTCTTGTATGCTAAGTAATCTAAATTTCAGTTTTTAAAAATGGAGAAAAACTTATATGATTTATGAATGTTATTGATTTATTACTAAAGGAAACCTTTGGTTATAAAGTAAAATGCAGACTGGTGATTGCTTTGGGTTTTTTTTTTTTTGCCTATGACATCACAGTATATACTTAATTGTATTTCAGTGTAGTCGTGTAACGGAACAATCATCAAATGATTATTAGAGTAAATAATGTAATTATTATGGAATAGGATGTTCCACAGGAATGTGATTTAGATTCTTAATATTTTCTTGTTACCAAGTTTAGCCATGAATTTTACTCTATATAATGCAATGTCATTGAACAACAACAACAAAAAATCAGGCAGAATTATTTAAATTATGCTTTCTGGTACAAGAACAAAGATATCTGAGTCTCACAGTTCTCTGCAGCAATTGCTGTAATATTTAAAGCATTCTATTCCTTAAAGTGTTTCTTCCCCATGTCACCTTCTCATCTGAAATGATAAGCTATAGAGTGAAGGAATTTGCTTCAGATACTCCTTTACATCCTTAGTGATGTTACTGAGCAAAGAGCTATTCTTTTTTCTCATTTCATAGTGAAATATTAACCATTGATTTGTCCAGTATTTAATCGGTTAGAACTTTCTATTTAAAAGAATGTCTTAAAAATCTGGCACAAGTACAAGAAATGAAAGTATCTGTGCTTTTTAGTAGTGGTTTTGGTTTTTTTTTTGTATGTGATATATAGAAACATTAAATAAAGGGAAACAAGGTGCAGTTACACGGAGCTTAGAAAGAACGCATCCAGGTTTTATATTGATGATTCATTCCTTTCAGAGACCATTGTGAAGAAAACATTGTATTTCACATTTTTTATATGAATAATCTTGTTTGTTTTAAATTACATCACCAAATAAATAGTAAACATAATAGAGCAGTTTAAAAAAATCACTTTTGAAAATATTTACTGCTTCCTGGGAAAATATTTTCAAATTATTTTTCTTTTTTTTTTACTTTTTTACCAATACCAGAATGTGAAGATTTCTAATAGAGATAGCAAGTTATGTGGTTTGTTTTTTTTTTTCCATGCATTCTTATAACTTAAGCCTCAGTGCAACGTTTGCTGAAACATTCCTGGGCTGTCCAATTTAATTTAACTAAGTGACTGAATAACAATATCTTTAAATATGTGATCTAAGACTTTAAAATGCAATTTAAGAGAAAAAATTGGAACCAATATTTTAGAACTTGTTACATTTTTTATGTAACATGGCAAGATATGAAAGGTTGTGACAGTAGATATTACCACTCATTTCTAAATATGAATTAAGTTATATGGAATTTTGTGCAGTTTGAATCTATAATTGCTTTGCTGTTTCATTGTCTTTGTTAAACTTGGCAAGACAACGAACTGAAAATCACCAAATTTCATTTGGTGTCTTGGTAGAGTTTGATTTACTTAAAAAAGTAAAAATAATAATAATAATTAAAAAAAAACCTAAACAAAAAAAGCCCTCAAACAATTGAAAAAAAAGACTTTGCTCCTTTTTGTCCAGCATGGAACTTGAAGTACCAGTGGTTCTCCTGCAGGATTGAAGGCTGATCTGGGTGTCAGCAGGTGACACTATTGGGAGGTGACTTTGTGGCAGTTGTCTGCCAACAAGTGGTGATGAGCACTCAGCTGTGCCTCATGCTAGGGATTGGGTTTCACTGCAGAACTTTGGAATAAGCAGGGAATTCATAGAGAGGTGATTTGTTTTGCATTCACCCTCTGATATGCAGGCTTGTCGTTTGCTTTGCCTTTCAGTTTGGTGCAGAGATTTTACTTCATCATATCTAAATTGCAACATTATTTTAACTACGGAAAATTTTGACTGTCTTGAATTTAAAAAGTACAGTGTTTATAAACCCTATTTTAATTTGCATCAAGCTGTAGTACTAGAGTGCTACAACAAAGAGTATAGTCTACCAAAAACCTGTCTGCCTTGCATCATACTCTTAGTGGCTAATAGTCACTTCTGCCTAATGAGATCACTGGAAATCAAAATTACTTTTATACAGCTGTGGTGGGTTGATTTTGGCAGGATGCCAGTGCTCACCAAACTGCTCTGTCAGTCCTCACTCTCCTCCTGTATTCCGGGGTGGGGTATATGCCACGGGAGGCAGTCCTCCGCAAACTTCTCCAGTGTGGGCCTTTCCCCTGGGCTGCAGTTCTTCATTGATGCAAAACTCATACCTTTAGCTGGTCAATGGGAAGGGGGGTGTGCTGAGTTGCCTTGTGCTATAACCAGTAGAAAGTTCTTAGGTACAGGGTGGATTCTGATGTCTGTTTTTCTTTGGACCCTAAGTAAATTTGATTAAGAAAGTTTGCTCATCCATTGTAGGCACTTCATGTGTTGATTCATGCAGAAGTATTCTCTTTAAAACGCATTTGCTGGTGTTTTCCATATTGACTTTGTGATCAGAAAAAAGCACCTTGCACAGCTCTCTTCTGATGCTGAATCTTCCCAGCCTAAGCTGGCTACAGAGTGAGACCGTTTTATTTCTGTGACAGCCTCTGCTCTGGGCACAAGCACACACCACGTCACAAGTCTGAAAACCTTAGCTTGGATCCAATATAGGAAGGGGTGGTAACCCAGACTATTCTGCTGTATAGCAGACAGGGCACGCTTGGATGAGTGAGGGATTTGGGTTTGAGTCTTTTGAGGTTGAAGCTCAGTTTGAAACCATATCTTGATCTTCCCCCTATTTGGAAAGCAAGCCTGTCTCATTTCTACCTGTTTTTATCAAGAAGATTTGCTGCCAAACTTTGCTGAAATTAGTTAGACGTGCAAGTGTTACAGTTTCCAAGAAGAACAGAGGGATGGGTCCACGCAGTTTCTAAGAGACAAATTAAGGGCCGCTTCTTAGCTTTACGCTGAAATAGAACTCAGGTGGCACCTAGATAAGCTGCTTCTCTTGACTTCAGTTGTCTTCAGTAATGCAAAGAAAATCTCAAGCTATATTGAGATACAGGCTGCACAGCTTATACGTATATCCAGAGCAGAGCTGAGTCACATGTGCATATATAACTCATATAAGTGTGGACATTATAGATCCAACTGTCTTGGACTTCAGGGTCTGAATTCAGCATAAATTTCCTTTTTAGTCACCAAAGTAGGTGTGTGGATCTTTCACTGTATAAAGCCCTTTAAACTACTCATGTGGATTCTAGTGCTCTGAGAAGGACATGTGCTTTTCACTTGCTGACTGAAAGACAGTTTGCTCTAGTTCAGTGTAGTTCTTCTTTTTATTAACCATCTGTGAGCTTGCTGATAGCCTGTCTACTCTGGCAAGTGCTGTTAAACAAGGTCTGCTCCTAGCTCTGTGTGCAGGTACTGTCCTTGTAATTACTTTGAAAAGTTCCTACCACATCTTGTCTGCCTGTTTTCTTCTTCACGTAGTTATAGCATGGTTCAGTGCTTTATCCAGCTGTACTGTTTGGTGAACCCAAACCCTGAATATAAAATTTCTTTCTTGAACATATAATAGCTTTTCTCAATTTCCATAAGTATAACCGAACAGCAAAGGAGAATGAGTTCTCCACCGCTTGTTCCTCATCACAAAATATTTCCCTCTAAGCAACACTCAGAACTTCACAGTAAGTGAATATCTTCCTGTGAAGTAATTCAAGGAAGATCTGTAATTTTGTCTTAGTGAATTATTTTTGAGCTCAAGTCAAGGCAATTTAATGCTTTCAGCTTAGGACCCTTCTTTGTCTGCCTGCCATATTAAATAATTTGAGGCTTCAATAAATTTTTTTGGAACAGTTTAAATGTTACTTACAAAAAAATATTTCTAGACTCCAAAGAGTGTATTACCTAATACGTGGCACTTTGCAGTTAATATGCATATGTGTGGTTTTGGAAGAATAATTATTTCCAAAGACTGTTCCTCCATGTCCTTCTTTGCAGTCAAATTAAAAATCTCCTCTCTCCTCTTGTTCTGAAGATAGAACAGTAGAACATATTTTGCATTAGATTTCTACCTGGTTTTAAATTGCCTGAGAAGAATAGATGAAAAGAAGAAAAACCAAAACACTGGGATAACTAGTGTGGTTATTATATAATAGTGATAATAATGACAACAATAATAATGTAGCCCACACCAAATCCTGAAGATTTTAGGGAAATTGTTTTTTTTTGTCGTTTAGATTTTGTGATCAATGCTGGCTGTGGAAAAGAAAGGTGAAAAGATGTAGGAGTTTTTCTTCATAAACGTGGCATTGCATAGGGTAATGTACATACAAGACGTTTCAGGCAGAAACATTTTCTTCTAAACTATATGGTACCAGATATGTATTTGTAAGTTGTATGAGGAGCAGCTGAGGGAGCTGGGGTTGTTTAGACTTGGAGGAAGGGAGGCCCAGGGGTGACCTTACTGCTTTTTACAACTTCTTGAAAGGAGATTGTAGCCAGGTGGGGGTCATTTTCTTCTCCTAGGCAACCAGCTACAGGATATGAGGACACAGCCTCAAGCTGCACAGGGGAGGTTCAGGCTAAATATCAGGAAGAATTCCTTCTTGGAAAGGGTTGTTAAAGATTGGAACGGACTACCCAGGGGGGTGGTGGAGTCACCACACCTGGAAATGTTGGAGGAACAAGTGGATGTGGCACTTAGTGCCGTGGTCTGATTGACAAGGTGGTGGTCAGTCAAAGGTGGGACTTGATGATCTTGAGGTCTTTTTCAACCTAAAAGGGTTCTGTGATTCAGTGATATGTGTCACTCTGTACTGCTCCTAACAGGAGCCTGAATTGTAAGGGCATTAGAGAGAAACAATATAAATAGCTTCATTGTGATTATTATCTGTGTGGTAAATTGGATTAGTTTGGACAGGGGTTTTTTTTAATCCTTTTTATTAAATGAATTTTGCATCTCCTTTTTATTAAACGAAGTTTTATGGCTGTTGTAGTCCAAATTATACATTAAAAGGAGCTTAGACAATGCTGCTCCAAAAGCCGGTGGGGAAATATTGAAGGGATTTGAAACAGTTAAAGCAAGACTATTTCATGAATCAGCTGAGCATTTAAAAAAAAAAAAAAAAAAAAAAAGGGGAAGCTCTTCGCTCAGTAGAAAAAGACCTCTGAGCTCTGGCAGCATGTACACTCTGGGGAAATAGCTTGGTTTTGTGTTGTCCTTTCGAGTTTGTCAACAAAACGTGCCCTGAGGAAAAAGCCTGAAAAAAAACTTTTTGCAAAACTTTTGGCAATGACTTTTTCCCAGGCTGGTGGAGGAAAACTTGGGCAGACTGTCACAGCCTGAAGATAGAAATAGATGCTGGAGTGCTACTGAAATGACTGTGAGAACAGAAACAGCATCAGCAGCTGCAGCATCTTTTGATGTAGCATCAATAGCTACTGCAAGAACTAGACAGTGAAACAATTTTATAGGGGAACAGGAAGGAGGAATTTGTGAAAAAGATCACTGAGGAAAAACGAGAAGGTCAGCAAAAGTTTTGGTTCAAAATTAAGTTGGCAGAGACTCTTGAGTGGGTTTGGCTCTGTGGTCCTCACAGAGGGAAATATTATCCTTTACAATGGGTACAAATGATAACCTGGAGGGAACTTCATATATGTGGCAGCTGGTCACCAGCAGCTATGGGCCATTACACAATCCCTCGGAGGGTCCCAGGTTTCTAGAGCCACATGAAATTGTGCTAATTCTAATGAGGGAATGAACCTCATAAAATACAATTTGACAAAAACAGCTATTTTTGACTGTGTGGAAAGTGGAGAGAGAAAGAATATCACTGGTGATCACTGAAAATAGTTTTACCTCAAGTATTTGATTGAGAATTATGGTGTTTCTGCTGCTATTAGTAAAGATGGAGGCAGCTAGGTTCTCAAAGTTTTGACAGAATCTGTTAGACTGGCTGAAAGGTGGAATCTGCTTGACTGGCTGAAAGGTGGAATCTGCTTTACTGCCTGTACAATATCCCATGAACTTGGGAGAACTTCATGGAGAAGGATAATGGGTCTAGTGAGAGGTGTAGTCTTTGTGTGCAAGGCCTGTTGTGGGTAGAGTGGCCAGAAAAGGGGACCAGTTGATAATTTGTAGTCTGAATCCTTATCCTAAATCTCTGATTTGGAACTAAGAATCTAAGTAGGAGAAAATGGAGTGGAGAAAACTACTCAGTGGTTTGGTGGAGCACTTGCTTTAGTTCTCCTGAGAGGTGAACTATGAACTATGCATATTGATATAACACTGTAATTTTTTTTTTCAGATCTGTGAATTTAAATCCTTCATGCACATTCCTGTGTTGCACCAATTTAGAGAAAATGGAATAGGAATGTTATGTATTATTTATTTAGGCTCTAGTCAGATTTACTCTTAAAAAACCGTGAACCCTGTCCAAAGGAAGGCTGTTACATGCAATCTTCACTAATGAGGGTATTAGATCCGACTTTGACTTATGTTACACTGAAATCCAGAATAGAAAAGATTGTGAAATTGTGAATTTATTTTTCGTTTAACCAGTCGTAGTTGAGATTTGACCTCTGAAGATCATACCATAGATAAAGTTGTTGTGGGAGATTGAAAGCTGGGCACCAATATCATCTGCAGAAATATTACTGGATTTCTTTCCTTTCTCTAGTGAGGGTTTCTGTGTTAGGTCTTAAAAAGAACGTAAGACAGGAATGATGAGTTGAGCATTTCTGAAGGAAGAAAAGCTGATAAACATGCAATAATACTGTATGATCTGGATCTTAGAGGTGGGCTTTCTAATGAGATAAAATGCTTAGTGTTTCTGCCATGAGAAATGCCTACTGGTGACTAGCAGTTGTGTTTTTAACCAAACAGAAGCTGGTCAGTTCTCCAGTTAGCCTGTCAGGGGTACACAGTGTCATATTGACTCTGTCTACAGTTGTGAGTAGGGAGGAACCTTTTTTATGTTGTCAGATGAGACACTCATGTGTATGCAGAATTTGTTTCCGGCTTCCACGCCCATACTGAAGCATCCAACTTGTTTAAGGTATAAACAATTTAGGGAAAGGAAAAACTATTTAGGGAGAGGAGCAATGTAGAAGAGTTCTGAACTCTTTGCTTTGGTTAAAGGGACTATGAAATTATTCAGGAGTTTCTTTGTTTTGTGACAAAGGCAAATGCACTTAAGTACATTTTTGTCCCTCTCAGGCTGCTGTATGTTCTAATTTGAAGCATTCTTCTAGGAAATACTGGGTTTTGTAGAACTTCGAATTGTACATATTAACGGCACAAAGTAGTCACATTGAGTGACTTGGAGTATCTTATTACAGTATTATGTTCATGTCTTAGCTAATTACAGGGATCTTCTCCTGTCTTCTAACTGCAAGAAATTCCATATGCCAGCAGCAGGGAGATGTGTTTTAAGAGCAGAAAATAGTGAATTTATAATTGTTACTATCAGCTGGCAAAATTGGGACAAATCTCCTGTTTATAAATCCCCCAGAATCATAGAATTGTAAAGGCTGGAGAAGATCTCTTCCTCTATGGAACAGAAGATGCTCTTGGAATATCTGATTTGTTCAGGAGTTCCAATATAAAGGGATTATAGTCAGCAAAATTCAAAACTCCTGTTGCTGCTGTGTGTGCTGTTGACTGGAGACTGCTAGCAAGAGATCACATATCATAACATTAAGAGACTTAGTCAGTTTAGTAAAAGCAGAGAAAGCAGTAGGCTATTACAGTAAACCTGTAATTCAAAGATTTTGAAAATGTTGACAAATTGGTCCAGAATTGGATCAGTTCAATGAAGCACCAGCTGTTTTTAGCATCAGTTTCCTTCCTAAAGAGCTGCCTCTGGTTTCTGAATAATTGATTGGTAGGGTCAAAATTACGATGGCTCCAAAAATTGTAACTTCCATTTAGGGGTAACAAAAGTATTAGGAAGCAAATGGTCTCAGTTGTGCTAGTGCTAGCACACTTTATTTGTCTATTTTAGGAAAGCTAGTGGAAGTGTCAAAATTTTGTACCTATTTATGTCTCATATGGAAGAAATGTTAAAGGAATTGGAGAAGGAAAAAAATTGATTCAGCCTGTTCGATAGTACCAAGTTGCATTGATCTCAGAATCCAGAGAGAAAATACCATTAGAAAAGGCTGTTATTATTATAAACCCGTCATTTGTGCATAGAGAGGCACTGGAAATGCTTTCTGTGTGATGAATAGGACACTGTCTCATCATCAAAAGCATTCGGTGGTCTCATTACAAGATGATAATTTACCTGCAACCTTCTTGTACATTGGCTTCATCTGGGAAAGTGGGGAAGAGACAGCAATCGCAACACCTGGAGAAGGCTATAAGGTTTGCTCAGTCTTGCTGAGCAGTGAAACACAATAGTTCAATACATAGTAGTTCAGTACAGATGTTAAATTTGTTGTGCTGAGACTGGACACTGTTAGGCCCTTATTTTCAAGAAAATCATAATTTTTTCTGGATTATACTATGAAGTTGGCAGTGTTTTCTGCTGGGTGCACAGTGGCTGTTTCAGTACCTGGGGAAGATTAAGTTAGTCAGAACTCTAGCACTGCCATTAGTATCAGGGCTTGTGTTAACTCTTAGACATGCAGATAATGGTTCTTAAATAATATAGTTGTAGTAGAAGAGAATTATGAGAAAGCCTTTAGAGTAAAAGTTAATGACTTTGCATTTCCATTTTTGAGGATATTGTTGTAAGAGGCAAATGTAAAGAGTTCTTACAAAGTCCAAAATAGAAACACTTTTTCGCAGAATCACAGAATGGATGAACGAGGCTGAACAGGATCAGCTCCCTTAGTCTTTTCTTGTAAGAGGTGTTCTCAGGTTTCTGTGGCTGAGGGTTTCATGTGGGTAGCTAGTAGCTGGTCTTTGAATTCTGAAAGGCAAATGGTGTCATCTCACCTTGCTCTTTATTTCTTTGGTCAAAAATAATGATTTTTTTTCTAGAATTGAAGCTGCATAGGTACATGGTGCCAGTCAGTAACACCTGGTGTTGCAGTGTCAGCTGTTACTGGTGTTGAACATATATTGTGTCTATTACAAATCTGACATATGGTCATCAAATTACTGATTGTGTATTTATACACTGTAAAATATGTAAACATTGATTTTGCCTTTGTTACATTTCCTGTGTTTCTATGTATCTTCCATATTTCTTTTCCTTTACTGTTTGGTTGTTTCTACGGACATTTGCATGTAAACAGTAAGAAGCTTTTGTTTCTCAAGAGTTCATCTGTTCCTGTTGCTCATTCTTATTATAAAGATTTGGGGGATAATTCAATTGGTTGCTGTGGAAATGAGCCTGATGTCACAAACAGAATTACAGTTCACAAGCCTTTAAGAAACAAAATGAAGGGAGAATGGGCTAATTGGAGAGCCATGTGACTGTAGCAGAATCTCAGCTCTTATTAAAAGCATGTATTTTTAGTCCCTGTGTTTCTATAGAAGAGCTGGAAAGTGTAATTCAAATGGTGACAATCCATGACTCATCAGACAAACTGAAAAAAACAGCTCTGAGAGAAAGGATGATCCCGCTTTGCCTTTATCGGATTCACACTCAATAAACCAGTAGCCCATGGTAGGTCCCTTAAGCCCAGCAAAGCTTCATATGCTTAAAGAGAGAAGGGGAAAGCTGCTTGTCCAGCTTATCCACTGAAAAAATATACTTTGCTATTAGCTTTACACTTATGCTGTTCTGCCTTTCCTGGGTTTCTGAAGAAAGGAGAGCCAAAGCTGCCTTCCTTGTTCCTCTTGAGAACAGAAAATAGGTTGGTCTTTATGGCTCAAATAGAGAAGCAGAGGTATCTGTTTGAAAAAGAGGGGACTTGGGGCTGTCTGATAATCTCAGGGGACTTCCCTCCATCTGCCATTAATTGAGGTGAAGGGCTCTGGACTGCCTTCCTCTCTGCCATTTTCCGCCAGTTAAGAGAAGCAAAAATTTAAAATGTGCTCATAATTACATATGTTTTCATTATGCTTTTAGGCCCTAAAAATACATTGCTTTTTGTGTGGCTTTGGAAGTGGATGCTATGCAGTGTCACTGCACAGTTCTGTTGGCTGCACTGCAAAATTGAATGGCTTTTTGAGGACATTACAGATTGCTAAATTTGTCTTTAGAACTGTCCAGATTTTGTGTGGGTCATAGTTTTATTAAAGCCAGTATGGAATATGGACAAAAGAATTTGTGATTGAATTCCAATGTAATATGTTTTTGTATTAATTCTGAAAATAGAAATGCTTGATTTTTGTTTTAAATATAAAAGTTACAAAAAATTTTTGTTATTGCAGGTGACCCTGCCTTGGAACGAGGGTTGTACTAGATGATCTAGAAAGATCCCTTCCAACCCCGACAATTCTGTGATTCTGATATTGAGGCACTCAAATTAATTGTAGCAGTAATGACAGTGATAAAGAGTTTGTTTTGAAGAATGCATTTCCTAGAATTAAGTGGCCTAGTAGTAGATGTTTTCATTCATGAAGGCATACTGAAGAGCTTTAAAATGCTTTGTTAACTGTTGTTTCTTTGTTGTTGGTTCTGGTTTTGTTTGTTGTTTGTGGCTTGCTTTCTTTTTTGTTGGTTTCTGGTTGTTTTTTGTTTTTTAAGTAGAGTGCCATTTCTACTTTTATTATGTTCTTTATGTTTGAAATTCCCTGCAGGGATGGGACAGACTCTAGTATCCTTACCTGTATCAACATAACACTTTGGCAATCCTTGTAACTGCTTTGAAAGAAAGCATAGGCTGTATACTAAGAGCCTATAGATAGCAGTAGATGAAATGAATGGAAGGAAACAGTGAAAATTTTATAGATGTTTATGAGAGAAGGATGGAAAGATGGTTTATGTACTAAGTCTGTGTCTGAATTCTTTGTTGAATAGTGGCACTTTAGAATTGGATAGGCTTTAAGAGTTTGAGAAATTGCTGAAATTATACTAGAGGTGGTGAAAGCACATTGAAGAGATGTGAAGAAAATAAGTGAATGACAAGAGTTCCTGGGATAAAAATATAAAAGTCGTGAAAGGGAAAAATTATTAAAAAATGTAAAAAAGACATGAGAAAACAAAGCAAAACAAATGCCTTCAAATAAAGTTGGAGTCTGCTATGTCTTGGTAGACCAAAATTCATGTATCTGTGCTATTTTTACAACCCATAGGTCATGCCATGAGTGATGTAAGAAAACACAGAAGAACAGATGTTAGAAATAGCTTATTAGGACAACGTCAGAGTTGGCTTTTAGAGAAACAGAACAGCAGACAGGAGCCAAGAAAGAACCTAAAACTAAATGTTTGGAAATTTTGATTGATAATTGGTGTTTGGTTATGAAAAATAATAATGAAAAAAACATAATTGAGAGAGATGACCTGCAGCAGAAAGAAAAGAATTCACATCGAACCTTAGTGGCTAGCCAGTTTATCTTGTAAAAATGATTTAAATTACTTTATGTTAACTATTTTGTCTTCTGTAGAGGGTCCTCTAGAAGTTTTTGAATATAAATTCTTTATTATTAAAATCTGTGAAGATGTACCCAAGCACTATTTTTGATTTGAAAGCTTGACTGCTAATTTTGGGTGAAGGTAAATCCAAACAAGTACTCAAACTGGAATTTGAAAAAGCTACTTGCAGTCCCTTTGGAGGTGCTGTTATTTTGGAATAAATCAGAAATGGCTGTCCATTAAGATTTGTTTTAGTAGATAAGTTAGTTAATTAGGAACTATCTAATACTTAGAGGAGTAATGACCCGTTTCATATTCCTTTAAGCATAGAATCATATTTTTAGATTTTGTTTCAGACACAATGAACATTGTCACATTGCTTGTCAGGTCCAGGCTCGCTGTTTTATTTATGGTCAAACATGTGATACCCTCGAAGAAGACCACGCTGTTAAAAATGTATGACACTATGATACAAATTTAAATGATCTGTACTTTGAGCTCTAGGAGTTTAAGGGATTCACAGAAAGAATGTCAACAAATGGTACAAAAGCACATTCTGAAGTGTTTAAATCACAGCATGCACTGCAGTTTTTCTGGATTAGGTTTCAAGAAGCAAGTGTCAGAGTAGCTATTCCTTCTAATAGCAGTCTAGAGATGTAATGACTGACTATGTATGAGGACTACTAAACTGCTTTTCAAACTACAACCTCTTCAAGGCAGACTCTACTCTTAAGATAAGTACTTTGCAGCTCTGTGTAGATGTTGCAGCTTAAAGTTATCCAGTCTTATATTTTTAAAAATAATTTGAGTAAGTTTACATTGAATCTCAGGGTTTTTCTACCAGTAACCCATTTCAGAAGAACTTGATTTTCTTTCTTTTTGTTCCCCCCTTTTATTTTCATCCCTACTTTGTTATCTATCCACACAGCCTGTGTAGCATCTTTGGCTAGCAACACTCTCTCAATCTCCTAAATAAAACAAAGGAAAAATACTCAAACAAATCCAGTCATCTCTACAGCTTAGCATCTTGTCCCTGAGAGGCATATATCTCTAAAGTTTTGTAAGTGTTCCAGGCACAAATATGTCAATCTTTATTCAGGGTCTATCTGGACATAGAAAAAAAATCTAAAAATCTAAATCTTGTATAATTATGCAGAGTGGATTTTAATCACATCTCCATTTAGTTATTGTAGTGGAAACTAGCAATAAATACAGAAAGCACTACAGAAGGTCTTTGTCTTGAAACTGAGTCAGGCCTCATTAAGTATTGTGTTGTATCTAGTGAATAAAAAAAAGCTGCATAAACTGCTCTAAATAACTTGGGTTAATGAATAAGGAATATATCGTGTCACTGCATTTTTGTTATGTTAAATTTGCCGGTTGTACTTCAGGTTTTATCCTGGAAATTGTTATTTAAGGTAAGAAATGACATCATTTTCTTGGATAGGAATGCCCATCTGTACGTTCAGCAGGTTGTTCTGTCCCATGCAGAAAGAGTTTGTCATGTCCTGTTTTTCCCCCCCAGGAGTTACGATACCCAGGCATATGCAAGAGCTCTTTTTATATGGGTTTGCTCTTCATGCTGCCAGTGATAGAAAAGTTGTGTTCTCTTGCTGCTGTCTGCTACACATATAGTCCCAAAGAGTAGTATGAGTAGTGTTCAGAGGTGGTGGTTGAGGCAGACTGTTAGGGCTTTTAATTGGGATTAATCCTGCATGTAGCAGCAGGTGAGTTTTCGTAAGTTCTTCTCTTTTTCAGACCACTAATGCATAACTATGAACTCTAATAGCGTTCTAGTATTTTTATACCAAGACTCTTACAGACCTCATACGCATACAACTATCTTTCAAAAATAAAGAATGATAATAATAAAAAAAACACATATACCACAGTTGTCAAATAGGTTTAGTTTGAAAGAACTGATCATCTGCTTTGTTTTCAAGTTGTGAAGCATCTCTGGGGATTTGATTTCTGCATTGTTTTACTAAATGGCTATGTTTAACTGTTTGGTCTTTCTCAGAAGCACTCTCTCAATGCCCTATTCTGTTTCTTGAAGGGGTTTCTCCCTCATTTTCTTTCTCCTTTTCTGAAAGGGATGAAACTGTTTCCTGTTTCTCCTGTGTTTAGTCATTATAAACCAATAATTATTGTGAAAAAATGAAACAGATGGAAGAAATGGGAAACAGTTTCATCCCTTTCACAGAAGGATAATTAAGTCCATTATCATGGCAGATTTTAATTTTTTCCACTTTTTTTTTTTTTTTTGGTAGTAATTTCTTAGTGTTAATAATTACACAGAATATCAGTCTTGTCCTAATCTTTCGTGAGCACTTCACAGGAGAGATTCCCACTTCTATTGATAGACTTTCAGTTTAGTGTAAATAGTAGTCTTCCATATAATTCAGAAAAAAAATATTTTCTTTGCATACATATTCTAGAGTTGTGTTCTATTTTCTCCCCCATTTTACGTATTTAGTCTTAGATGAAAGTCTAGTAGCTTATGCTGCACAACTTCAGTGACTGATGAGCTTTGTAAAAGCTGCCAGAATTTGGCTAGCCCTTGCCAAATGACCATGAGTAGATAGCTTTGGAGCTTGCTATCAGAGCTGAGATTTTTCAAATGGCTTTTTTGGTTGGCATCCAGTTTAATTTTGAAATTTTATGCATTAATGCTGTTGTACTAGTAACTCTAATAGTCATTTTAGGGGAATGTAGAATGTTCTGCTATGTTTTCCACTTGCAGGTCTGGAAATTCAGATGGCATCTTAAAACTTCTAAGCAATTATTAGGAGCCTGCTTTTTGAGTTTTGAAAAAACTGAGAAAATCAATTTTAAATCTTCCTCACCACAAAAATTACACTTTGTTTTAGCAATATTAATTTGTTCAGTTTATGCATCACTGTTTTCTATGAAATTAATTCATTATCAGCATTTCTTATGAAAAGACCTTTTCATTTCATTTCATCAGGCTTTTCCTATTTTTAACCATGATCAGAACATACTAGATTTTTAAAATGACATTAAACCTTTGCCTTGAAAGATGATGGTGATCAAATATAAACATGGAGAGAGTGAACAAGGAGGCAGATAAGGTCTTTTTTAAAAGTTATTTTGAATAAATATTAAATATTATATGTTATTTTGAATGCAAGTACATAGCCATCAGAAATAAAGGATAAGTAGTTAGGAGGCACTCTTGAAAAATGTGACAATTAACATCAGAGAAATTTTGGATAAAATAAAGAGGAAAGAAAGCTTAATGGCAAGCAAGGTAGTATGGATAAAATGATCAAGGGTTTATATGAGAGTTGAAATAAAGACAGAAGCTACAGAACCAGGAAGAAGGTACAGTGAGAATAAAGAAGTATGCAGTATTTCTCCAGTAGAGGAATTCCACTGTTTTTTTCAGAAAGGTTGGGATGTTAGAATTAAATATCAAAAATGGTTTTGTTTTTCTGTATTCGGTTTATCTACTGAATTGTATGCAGGCTTTTAAACAACTTGAATTCTAGCTGTTCCATTTAAAAGTGGACACAACTCAGTTCCTGATCTTTGTAAAGTGCTCAATGCCTTCGCAGGACAAGCAAGCTGAAAGAGAAGCCTTCATTCTGATTTTCCAGCTTTTATATGGCTAAGGTTAACTCCATATGATGCACATTGTTGTCTTAGTGACTGAAGTTTCCAAGGAATGACTTGAATTCTGCTAGCAGGAACGTGTGGTGTATTTTCTGCGTGCAGCGTGACGTGAGTGCAGCACGGGCAGTCATGTTGCTTTGCTGAGCTTTGGGAAGCTCTGGTGGCCTGCAGGCTGCCTTCCTCCTTACTCTCCCTCTCAGCAGCAGTCAGCAGCTGGCTTCCTGCCCTTTTCAGATGCGTGTCTCCATTCCCACCCCCTTCCCTCACGGGGTTCATGTCCTTCCTTCTTCATCCTCTTGAAGCAGCACCATGTCCAGTGCCACACAAGCAGCTCTCAGCTTCTGCTTAAGACCATCCTTATAATGCAGCTTGGCCAGGGAATGCATGCTCACGGGTGGAACTGAGAACCTGTGTAGAAGTGGAAGAGGCTCTGTGTGTGTACCTGTGTTGAGGACACTGACTTGGGCCGTCTGACAAGGATAAAAGCCTGTTATGTTTGGGAACTTCCCAGAGAAGCAACGTGCTTTGTGCTGTACTTTGCAGTGTAGTGTAAAGATTCCTAAGCTATAAATGAGCAGTAAAGTGGTGCAGCAGCACAGCTGGAGTCTATTTTCAGTTTATTTCAGGAGCTCTAGAATTCCTCTGCTGCCTGATTCAAGCTAATCAGACTCTCTTTACATAATAGTGCCATTTGTAGGCACACAGAACAACATATTTTTTTGAAACAAAACACTGCGGTGTTCCTTTTGAAACATTTGGATGCTTACAGAATTGAATGTTTCAATGTTTTATTTGGGGGAAAAAAAAATAAAAGAAAGTTAAATGTAATTGTCGAAGAATATGTCCTGGGCTGCTCCAGAAGCGTGACCAGCAGGTCAAGGGAGGTGATTCTGCTCCTTTGCTTTGCTGTCCTGGGACCCCGTCTGGAGTGCTGCATTGAGCTCTGGGGTCCCCAGCACAGGAAGAACATTGATCTGCTGGAAAAAGTCTAAAGGAGGGCCACCAAGTTGTTTAGAGGGATGTAGCACCTCTCATCTGAGGAAAGGCTGAGGAAATTGGGTTTGTTTAGCCTGGAAAAGAAAGTTTTGGGGTGACCTAATCACAGCGTTCCAGTACCTGAAGGGAGCCTACAGGAAAGATGAAGAGAGACTTTTTGCAGGAGCGTGTAGTGACAGGATGAGGGGGGGTGGCATCAAATTGGAAGAGAGTAGGTTTAGATTAGATATTAGAATGACATTCTTTACTATGGGGGTGGTGAGGCACTGGAACGGGTTACCCAGAGAAGTTGTGGAGGCCCCATCCCTGAAAGTGTTTATGACCGGATTGGATGGAGCTCTGAGCAACCTGGTCTAGTTAAAGGTGTCCCTTACCCACAGCAGGGGGGTAACTAGAGGATCTTTAAGGTCCCTTCCAAAACAGGACATTCTTGGATTCTATGACTATTAATATCAGGTTTATTGGAATATGTTATCTACTGAAGCATTTGTTCTTCTGTTCAACAAAGGAAATTTCAACTAAAAATTTATTTGTATTCATATCTGTATCTTGGCTGTTGGGGTTTTTTTTTTTCAGATTTAGAATTTGTTAAAAGACCCAGAAAGGGGGGATAAATCATAGATTATTTTAGATGACCTCTTTGCTATTTGTGAGTGACACTAAGATTGAGATATTCTGACAAGGATCTGGCATATTTCTCTTAATTTCTCTCTGGCACATCTCTCTTAATGGTGCAGAGGATTGTGCGTCACTACTTTCAGGAGCCTGGGTCTTTATTTTATGACTTATCTTGAAGCCATGATCTCATACATAATGAAACTTAGTAAGCCATTTATTTTTTGAGGTTTTTTTTAGTGCACAGTCTGAGATAAGCTTTATTTTGCTGACGGCACACACTGTTTGGAAAGCATTAGAACAAACTCGGGTCTTTTCTCTGTGAGAAACTTGAGCATAAATGTGGTGACAGTTTTCTTACATGTCTAATTACATACCGTGTCCAAGCTTAAAAAATTACCTTGTAAGAAAATTTACTTTGTAAGAGAATGAGGAATATATGGGGCTGCAGGAGGAGTGGAAGAGGCCAGCTTGGATCATCCTAGACACCGAGTAAAAATGACATATCCTATATTCATTGTTAATTATGTTTGTTAGGGAAGCCTGTTACCTGCTAAAGAGCATTCAGTAAATTCCGGTTTTACGGTTGTTTTATGTTTGTCTATACAGTGGAATTTAAAACATATAATAGGCTCCAATAAAGCATGGTACCATTGCTTAAGAAAAGGCATACTGCCTATAGACTTTGGAGTTTATCTTTCCTTGAGGTGAAATGTCTTAAAACTTATTAGAAGTTCCTGTCTACTGTTTGTTGCACTTGCTGCATGCTTGGCAAGCTCCAGGACTTCCAATGTCTTTTTAAAAAGAACAGATTCCTTGGGTTAAAATGTTCTAGAACAGTATTTTTACAACACAGTTACTCAAATGTTTTCCTTTGTCTAATTCTGAAACAAGATAAAAAAGGAAAGGGAAAGCCCATTTTCAAAAGCAAAGGAAAAGTCTAAATTGTTTCCTTTGCCATCCTTTGACGAAGTTCTGAAGTCAAGTTTTGTTTTCCTTTGCACTCTCAGAGGTCTTTCACTGTATCAACCAACTTTACTTCTTCCCATTTTTCCTCAACCAAAGCACGCTATGTCTATTAAGCCTGATCTCCACAAGCAGGTGAGTCAAAAAGTTCACAGATGGTTTACTCTTCCATTTACTTGAAATGGAACTCGGCTGGAATTGGAATGTAGCTCTCTCACAGCTAGCCTATTACCCAGGTTTTTAGGTGAATTTACTTCCAATCATGCTCTTGCCTCTTTTTCTTTTTCTCGAAACAAATTATTTTGTGAATGTATTACTACGTTTAAATACTTTTAGTGTGGCATATGGCACATGAAACATTCAGAATATTCAGCTGTGAGTTAATGATGAATACAAAAATTTGGGAAAAGTTAAGGTCTGTTTTTGGCTGTAATTTCCTATTTCTGAATGTTCTGATATTAACTTGTGATGTTTTAGGATTTTTCTCCTCACATAAAGAGCATTAGATGGAATATATTTATTCTGAAATGGAAGTTGTCAATTTAGATCATGGGAAAGTTAAGGTCTCTGGAAACTTGGAGAGTTATGAGATCCTACTTTTAGATTTTTCTCTTTAAGATACATTAGTTACAATTTTTTTTTAAAAAAGGTATGAAGGAGCAAAAGAAGAGAGATGTGAAATAAGGGAAGAAGATCAGAAGATTGAATTTCTCCTTCTTCTCTTTTGTCATGCTATTTTTGAAGTTTCATCTGCCTCTTCCTGTCTTTTCTTCTTCCGATCTTTGTTCGTTTTCTTTTGTTCCTTTTATCCTTTTTCATGATTAACTCCTCATCCTTCTTTACTTCTCATATTTTTTCTGCTTACTTTTGCTCTAATTATCTGCATCTTACCTGCTCTGGAGAGTATCATTGTTAATCTGCCTAACTGAACAGTATAAAATTAAATAAACAAACATGTCCAGTGTAATCATACTGAGGTAGAACTGGATGGACTAGGAAATAAATTTGAATCCTAGGAATGTTGATAGTTCATTACTATTATGTTGTCTTTTGTCCGTGGCAACATTAAGTTGATGAATACCAGTGTCATATTACCAGTGTTTTTGCTACTAGATTAGACCACTTAATGTTCTTATAATACCTGTACTTTAGGGCTACACATTCATAAAACATTGGAATACGTTTATGTTAAGTTTATATTACGCTTACAATAAATAGACATTTATCTTTTTCTTTTAAATATACGTTGAGTTTAGTTTAGGGGCATATCTTTGTAGTTTGAAGCATAGGTGACAGAAAAGATATTTTAGTAAATTGATTTGTTTATCTCATTTCTATTTTTTTCCCCTAAAATGTAATATTATGGATTGACAAGGTAGGTGCTCCTTGCTGCAAATGTTATTGATTGTTGTCAGGATTTGTGGCAGGAATGATGTAAGGCAGGACCTACCCAAAGATGGGGAACACGTTTGTTATTTGGAAACAGTTTGTTGAGGAGATTCGTTGTAAAATTGCCAGAAATTGCTAAAAGATGTTGTGACCAATATGACAGGTAAATAGCAAAATTACTTTATAAAATTTAGTGATTCGATCAGTATGGTACTTACGGCAACTGTCCATAGTGGGTGCTGGCGTCTAAGGGCTCTTTCCATGGAATAAATTGGTACAATCTGTGCTCTTTAAAATATTTCAAAATGTATCATGTAATTTTATAATAGACCTTTTTATAGGGCTGCAAGTTGCTATAGAGGAGGAAGATACTAAGTTGGATGATACAAGTAAGCACATGTAAAACTAACTCAGGGTATGCTGACATTGCAGTCAAATTGTGTGTATGTCTTAACAACTTTAAAAGAACTGGCTTAATTTAGCTACTTCTCATATCTCAGAAGTAAATTTTTGACACAGGACTGGTTCCTCTGCTGTTCCAAACTTTTAGTTAAATATCCAAGTAAATTCCATAGATTACTGTTTGATGGATTTAAAAAACCCTTGTGAATGTTAGAAATGCATTTAAGATGACACACTGTCTTGGGAATATTGGGAATGAACCCCAAGCTAATGCAACTTAATTCTGAAAGATTTGTTCTTGTTTAAGCAGTCCTTTATCTTATTTGTCATAGTTCTTGGCATTCTTGTGGGCAAGAAGCACCGCTACTGTGTATGTGTTCTGGTTTCATAGAACTCTGTTTTACCCATCCTTCTGTTAAATTATACGCATTTGTAGTATAAGCTGCATTTTTCACAGTTTATTTGATGAGGTGTTTGTTTTGCTGGGTGGTAGATTTATTTCACAATGTCATCATGTATATCTGTCATGTACACTCAGTGACTAAACTTTCATGGTAAGTAGGAGTCACTTGGCTTCCATGCTTTTCACATGATGCCTTCATAATGACCTCTTAGCTCATTCACACAATCACAGAATAGTTAAGGTTGGAAGGAACCTCTGAAGATTATCTAGTCCAACACCCCTGTGAAGGCAGGATTATCTAGATATTCACTCAAGGATATTTATCCAACAGTTCATCATTATTGTTTTAAGGCAAAAATCAGTCTAGATGTGTAATACTTCTCATTTCTTTCCCTTTCCCTGTCTTCAGACTCCCTATGACTCAGATTTTCTGAGAACAATCCATTTTGTATTTCCCTGAAGTCAAGCAAAGTGATTCTCTCAAAGGCCGGGGGGTAAGCTATAGAACGGAGCAGACTAGTTTTAAAGAAAGTGGTATATTACTATGTGTCACACAAAAACTGGAAATTGGAGGTGGAATACAAAAGAGCAACCATCTATCCTGGGGAATAAGCTCAGAGAAAAATGAGCTAAGTGTGAGAATATAAAAGAAGAACAGATTGATGGTATAAAACCATAGAAAACTGATTAGAAGATAATTTTAGGATTAAAACTATTTCTGAATACTTGAACAGAGATGGCTGAGAATTTATGTGTTCTTGTTTGCTTGTTTTACTAGCTGAATAGGGAATTGTAAGAAGTGATAACAGAGTAAGAAATAAAGCTTTAGAGAGCAAATGGGCTTTGGCTTCTAAGCCTGTGGAGGACAAGTAACCCAAGTGTATTAAACTGCTTAAATTAAATAGTCAAGCAGATATTGTTTAGGATGATTAGAGATCTCTATAAGCTTGCTCGTGGGAGCTATTTATCTGAATAATGTTATTACCTTGCCAAGTAAGTTTCCGTGAAAATGCAGTCTTCCTTCGTGTGTCTCTCCCTGATACTCTGACACAAAATGTCATTTGATTAAGTCACAGATAATCCTGGTAGTAGAGTTTAATGCTGCCTTTGTCAATGTACTATATTACAAGGTTTATTCTTGCTTGCCATCTCCTTAGAATCCTGGAATGAGCAAAGAGTTACACAGTTCCAGCTTCTATATTAAATTGGAAAGGCAGAAGATGAAATCTCTTTGTACTAAGGCAGATACAAAATTCAGGTCTAATGTTTTTGTAGAAAAAGGGAAAGGATTTGAGATGCATCAAGCAAGGATCAGTAGAAAACAGATCTCCAGGAATATGAACTGATCTTAAGGGCTTTCCTTTCCTTGATGTTCATGCATGATGCCTCTCTTCTGTAAACCTGATTTCTCAAGTATTATCTGTTATGGTCTGTATTGTCCATAAAGGCACATAAGAAATTAGTGAGATAAAGCAGTTAATTAATTGAAGAAAGTATTTACTTGTGAAAAAAAAAGATTTTATATAGCAATGCGCTAAAAACGCTGTTTAACTCTACTAAACTTGAAAACAGCTGGCTTAGATGGAAAGAGAATTTTTTAAAATTTGGAAGTCCATATCTAGAAGATTTATGGAAGTAGAACTTAAAACATTTGTTTCTCAGAGCAAGGAACATAAAGCAGATTTCCCAGGATAGATTTGCAATGACAATTGTTAAGATAAATGAGCATATATTAAACTTATTTAATGTGTGAAAGTATAACATAAATATTGAGTTGCTTTGCTGTAGTAACGAAAATAGGAAAACTCAAAAACTTCCTAGCATACAGTTAAGACACAGTTGTAGTCTTTTACCAGTTGTTTATTTCGTTAAAATTCGTTACAGCAATTAGAACAGTATTATCCCAGAAGTTAGGTCTTGAACTGGAACTGACTTTTTATTTTTTACTAATCAGTCTGTAGCATTTTTTTCTTTGACTGTTATATTTGAATTCTATCTATTTAGCAGTTAACGTTTTCCGTAGCCTTATAAGGTAGCTGAATGCGTAAATACCGCAGTGGAAACAATCTCTGCATCGTACCATGCCTTTGTAATTAAGCAGTGGTTGGGAGGCTGTGACTCGTAGGCAGATGGCTTCTAGCAGCTCATTCCTATGGGCAACAAAGCTGTTACTTCTTCAGTGACTAACTTTAAACTATAATATGAATGACTGTAATATTAATGTTTCCGCAGGCTCAACACGTGTAATACTAGGAGTACTCAAAGATTGTATCTGAAATATATATGGCAAGATTCTCAGACAAAATAGTGATAAATGAGATCTGTTGTTGCAGTGTCAACACTTTCAACACACACGAACTTAAAAATATTCTACAAAGGAAATAGATATTGGAGAAACTTTCTATAAGCAATAATGATTTTTTTGTTAAATTTTTATTTTCAATCAGGAATATTGAGACATGAACCTTTAGGTGATTTCTTATTATGTAAACTAGAGCTCAGTTTTAAAAAGTATGAAATGTTTGCCCCAAGAGGTCAAATCTTCTCATGCTATCCAAAGATGCGTAGAATGTAGTCTGTTTCCCTTCTCCAGCTTGTATATGGCCACCTTACACTAATTTTATATAGAGATTTGATAGATTAGATCAGATAATATCTCGCTGATTGCAAAAACTCATCTGAATTCACCACATTGTGCGTAGTATGTCTATGTGTATTTATATATGAACTAAAATGCAAGGGCTTGGCAACATTGTATATGTGTATACAGAGTTTACATATCTACATCATGTGAAACCTCCACATCCAAATGTAGTCAGGCAATAGGGAATTTTGGACATGCCAAAATACCAATGGCAGTACTACTCTGCTTGCTAGATTTTCTGATAGTTTTGATTGTCACTAAATGTTGAAAAGCTTTTGATAGCATTGTCAAGGCTTGTTTCTCTGAATCCTGGGGAGAACAGACTCTAGTGATCTCTTTTTTAGCTGCTCTTCCTGACTGCACTGAGCATGAGATCACTAAGAACAAGAGTTTAGGAATAGTATTTAGGACAGGAAAAGAGCAATCCAGTTTGTACTGGTACTTATTCATAGCAAGTGCAGGAGCCTTCATCATTTGTAGCTCAAGATCCAGATCCATGTGTACTTGTGTTGCTAATTCTTTCAGTTTTATGGCCTGCGTATGTATTTGACTTTAAAGGCTTTGCTCCCAAGAGAAACTATAATAGAGAATCATGATTGCAAGAAACACAATTTTTGTCATGTCAAGAATTGTCACTGTATAAACATTTAAAACTTTTTAAGAGGAAGGGTAAAATGAACTTGATACTTTGGAAACAAGAAACATGATAAAGCAAAATGGGGAAAAATTTTTGTGCTCAAGAAGAGGACAAAATTTTAAGAACTGTCTGTGTTGTATGGAAGAATGGAAGAACCAGATGTAGCTTTGAAATTTTGTCTTGCAATATATCCTATTCAATAGTTCTTGAAGACATAATTGAAGTTTAGGTTAAATAGGTTATGAGTTCAAAGTATGCAAATATGAAAGTTCAGAGAGTCACAGAATCAATAAAGTTGAAAAGACCTCCAAGATCATCAAGTCCAAGGTTTGACTGAATGCCACCGTGCACATTAAAACATATCATGAAGTGCCATGTCACTTTTTTGGACACTTCCAGGGATGGTCACTCCTCCACTTCCCTGAGGAGCCTGTTGCGATGCTTAACCACAATTTCAGTGAAGAAATTTTTTTCTTCTAGACAACCTCAACCTCCCCTGGTGCAACTTGAGGCTGTTTCCTCTTGTTCTGTTGCTGGTTGCCTGGGAGAAGAGGCCAACCCTCACCTGGCTACAGCCTGCTTTCAGGGAGTTGTTAAGAGTTGTTAAGAGTGAGCCTTCTTTCCTCCATGCTGAACAACCCTACTACCCTCAGATGCTCCTTGCAGGACTTGTGACAAACCCTTCCCCAGCTCTATTGCCCTTCTCTGGACACTCTCCATCACCCCAATATCCTTCTTGTGAACACAGGATTTGAGGTGCGGCATTTTGGGAGAAACAGAAACAAGTGAATTAGTGTATTTTTTAAAAATGAATATTTCAAAACCTGTAGAAATATCCTCAAACTTACAAAGCCTTTTCCCTGTTTCCATTTAAAATCAGAAATAATACCTGCTAAATTTCTAACCAAACTGATTTGACTCTTCTCTACTAGTTAGTGCTTAGATTTATTGTTTGGGGTGAAATATGTTGTCAGTAGCATTCCTTCCTTAATTTAATAGAGAATTGTTTCATCATCACTCTAACTGAAAAAGTTTTGAGCTGTGAGCCTCTGTCAGATGATGTGACCATCTGAAAATAAACAGGAAATGAGAAAAGGGAAAGAAAGAACCACGTATTACTTGCTGAAGGTTTGTATGAGTTTTCAAATTCAATTGTGACAATGGGCTCTGAGGACTGGAGAAGCTCCCAAGGCTTCTCCTCCTTCCTGGTCTCAATGCGAGATGTTTTTTAACAGACTGACAGCCTCGGACTTGCCCTGTCCCCAGGGAGATGCCCAATACCCAGCCCTGGGGCCGACCACTCCCAGCTCTGGTGATGAGACAGTCTGTGGTGGTCAGGGCCTGCCCTGCTGACCCAGAGGATCCATGGGGTCCTGGCCCCACAGAGCCCAAATACTGACAGCACCCTGATATCCTGAGTCTTCTTCTCAGAGATGCTCTCTGAGGAGCTTTCAGACTATTGAAGACTTAATTTTTAGAATGTCAGGAAACAAGCGAGTCCAAAAGACACTAAGAAAGTTAGCTGGAGTAATTTTAAAATGTAAAAACCCAATGCATTCTTTTTTGACAGTTTTTAAGTACACACAGGACTTAGCTGCAGTTCTGCTCAAGTTCTGAAGTCTGTTTTTGTCCTTAACTTATTTCTTCCTTTGAAAGCTCATCCCACTAGCAGGCTAAAATTAAGCCTCCCAACTCCCTGTTGTTTGCCATATACTTTTCACTTGAACATCTGCTTAGGGAAGAGGGATTTGGTGGACATTTTTTATTAATGTGGATTAAAGATGTGTTGGCACATGAAGTCAGTATTGTTTTTTTTCACAAAGAAGTCCTTGTCTAAGTATCATTTAGTTTATAGCAATAGGTAAAATGAATCTGTCTTGCTCCTTGTGTTGCCAAGCCCCAGCAGGGAGGATGAGTGGAAGAGGCAGCTCCTTCTTTGGGTGTCAGGAGGAGGTTTTCCTCTGTAGCAGGAACTGCTGCTCCTACTTTTCTAACCTGCATCTTGTTCTACCTCCTCCTCTGCAGAAACCACTTGCCACTGTATTTATTTAGGCAGCATCATCAAGTTCTCACTGGGTTTCTAAGAAGCATTTTTCCTAATTGTCATGGAATTCAATGGCAGTGTAATTTTCTGGAGAGTGTAGTCCAGTTCTTCTCATTACAGAGTGATACCCAAACCATTGGTAGCAGCAGGTTTTGGGAGGTCTCCTTTAGACCACTGAACAGTGATTGCCTTCTCTTCTTGGCTGCTTTTTGCAAGGCCACAATAGGTTTTAAATTCTCATTACAAGAAGGCCAAAATCAAGTGTTTATCCTATTAAAGGTTTTAAATGTTTGTTTCCTTTGTGAAATTTGCACCAAAAGACCACTTATAAGTCATGAACCAAAACTGAGGTGTGACCTATATTGAAGGAGCTTTGGCAGTGAGCCTGCAGCCCTACGTGTGTGCAGCAGAGGACATGTAAAAGCCACTGCCTTCTGCAAGTTCAGTGACAACCATCAGGCATCTTGTACCAACACAGACATACTGCAAGCCTGAGTCATGCTCTATGGGCCACATCTTTGCTGAAACAACCTTCTTGTAGAAAGGTGAACAGTTTTTACTCGATGGTGCTGCATACAGGTTTGTTGGCAGTCTTGGCCTTTTTAATATACTGGAATTTCTAGACCAGTAAAGCTTTAGATTAAGCACAGCTATAGCTTGAGTTAAAGCATTATCCAGTTTTCTGAATAAAATGAACCAGGCAAAAAGAAAAAAAGAGTTTCGCGTGTAAATTTAGATATACACACATTACTCTATTGTTGCATGCAGAAGAAAGAAAAGTCCATAGAATAAGAACCTGTTTAAAAATTGTAATGTCAAGTGATTGCTGTATTTCTCTCAGTGCTTCTCTTCGGTTTATCTGTCAAGCAGAGCTTTTGAGTTTGAGCAAGGCTTTTTTGGCACGCAGAAAATTGTATGTATACGGTTGGACCTTTTGCTTTTCTAAGTCATAATAAGATATATAGAAAATCTCTGTGAAGCTTTTATATTTTGTATGCCTGTGATGTGTTTCATATGGTATTAAGTTTACAAAAAGGATATAAATGTAGAAAGTGGTTATTACTCTACATTTTATTGTAGGAGTTAAAATTAGTTATGGCCCAATAAATATGCAGGTTGTTACAACTTTCTGTTGAGAATTATAACTCATAATAGAATCATTTTTTTCTAATGCTTATTTCCTTTTAAGTTGAAAAACATTTCTATGTACATAGCATGCGAGTTTTAGAGAAGTTGTCTGAAGAGTCTTTTTTTCAAGAAAAAAATTCTTTTGAAGGATTTTTCTGTGAGGAGAGGGCAAAAATGTAGGCAAAGTGTGTGATCTGGGCAAGTTTTCCTTCTGTTTTGTGTTTTCTGATTGTAGGAGAAATGGTACACCAAATTCCAGTCTCAACTGAGTGCTCAATTTTCTTCATCTGAAGTTGAGTCACTTTAAAAAATGAATAATAATTTTTAATGTGGGCTAAACCTCAAACGGTTTTGAACTTAGTATGTAAATTGGTCTTCAGTTATAAAAAGTATCTTTGTCAGAGCTGAAAGATAGTTAAGGAAAAATCAGACACTTTGATGCTTTTGCTTTTATATATGCAGGTTTCGTATTTCTAGTGTCATTATAGTAATTGTTTTGCCTTTATTCTAAAACAATACAACATTATCTCATGTCACATCTAGATCTCTGTTGTTTTGGAGCCTTAATTTAAAACAGAATTTCTGCAGCACGGTGTAGAATCCGGCTACTTTTCTCCCATGTACTTGTAATAGCTTGTCAGTTAGCAGTCTTCCACACCATGCCTTGCCTATTTATTCTGCCCCAAACTCACTGGGGTGTGAGGTAGGAAATGACATCTCACCTCATTCAAGGCAAACTCTCAGTCCTGGGCCACAGTTTCCCTTTTTCTTCTTCCACTCTCTTGACTAAATGCAAATTGCAACAGAAAGTGAGTTGAACAGTAAGAGTTGAAATCAATTCAGGCAGGGGAGAGAATTGAAGGTCTTCTGTTTTGACTGAATACCCAAAGCACTGTCCTAGTGGGTAATAAAAATAACAAAATTGTGAAAACAAAAAAAAGAGATTTTTCATGAAACAAACATCATATTTCAAGCTACATTAAATTTGTACTGTGCTAGCTATAACTTTGCAGATAACATGGGATTTAAGCACTGCCAGGACAGGCTATATACTATATATACACATATTTGGAAACTGTCTCTCTTGAGGAGAGCTTGGAATCCAGAGACTTAAACAAAGGAGGAATTGGTCCTTGATTTTAAAAACATCTAAGAGTAATCCAACAGAGTTTAAAACCATATTTGTGTTTTAGCATGAGTGGTACTTATGAATTTACTGAAATTGCTCCGAAGTGCTAAGATGCTAAGGCATGCAGAACATCTGTACTTTTAGGAAACAGTGAGAATACAGGTTCTGTTCTGATGTTTGTGTTTACACCAGCATTTTACAGTGATTATGTAGATGATTTGGATCAGGCAAAACTATAAAGAAATCCATACCATTGTTTTTACTTCCTATTTAGAAAGCTTAAGAAAAAAATATTAGGAAAAATTTCCAGTTACTTCTGTGTATATTTTCTGGAACTTTTTTGCTTATTTTTTGATGGAAAGCATATACTTGACTATTTATTGAGTAGAGTTGATAACATTTTATTGGAGCTTCTATTCCATACGGCTTTCTAAGACAGTTTTTTGGTTGGCTTTTTTGTTTTTGTTGTTTTTAATGTGATTCCTGAATAAGAGTGGAAAATGATCCTATTCTTCATATCCCTTTAGGACAACTTATTAAAGATGGAGCACGTTCCCAATATTAGTTTGCCTACGTGAGGCTGAGGAAGAAGAATTAATTTTTTCTGGGGGTTGTCAGCACTGTTAAAGAGTATGCAGGCAGAAGATGGTGTGTTGGCATTCTACTTAAAATATCGATATGTCATTTTTAGAATTTTGCAAGATCTCTGTTCTTTCTTGGATACTGTTACATGAACTGAAAAACGTGATTGAATGACTGTGAACAAAAGATTGTAAAAAATGATTCTGCCTTGGCTGTAGTACTCAAAATAATTACAGCTTCTGAACTGAATGTGGAAATCTTTTGAAAAGTTTTGCTGGACAACTAAAGCAGAATTAACATCTGCAGACCTTATTTTTCTTGACAATTATTTCAAGCATGAAAGTAGCTGTGCTTTTTGAACGCGACTGTTTTAAACTCACGCATGAAAAAGGTGAATAGTTACATTGTTACTGCAATAGAGCATATTTTCTATCTTGATACGTGACTAAGAAAAGTATGAAGAAATGGAAAGCAAGAATTTAATTTATTTTCAATAAGTAACGTAATGTAGGTTTTGCTTTTAATTCCAGTTGCATAGGCATAATACTGATTTAAAGACAAATAGACTATCTGGCAAAATAAGAAATGAAAGTGTGGTCATTGCTGAAAGAAAACCTCAAGACATTGTTTTAAAACCTCTAGAAAGCGTTCCACTTCCATTTTATTTATGTATTTTTTAATTTGGATAATAAAAGATGTGTAAGGAGACCTTGCTGTCTTTCTATTTGATGTGTGTTTGAACTTTCCTCCAAAGTTCTGAAAAATCCTTTTTTAGGATGAGGTTCGGTCACCTCTGTCATACATCTGCTCATCTCACACTGCTGCTTCTGTAGTTACTGACATCATTATCATAAGATGCAATGATTTTTATATACAACCGTGTATATGAATACTGAAAAACATATTAAAATGATAGAAACCAAATAAAAATACATTTTCATTAGTCATCAGTTTGTGTGCTTGTCCTAGTCAGTAAGTGTCTAACCCACCAGCTTCTAATTACAGCCAATAATAAAATTTGTTGCTTAACATATTTGTTTATTTATTTATTTATTTATTTTTACATAAAAATTGTGGTTTTTTGTTGTATTTCAAATGACACAGCCATAAGATTATAGATGATTTTATCAAGTAAATATTTACTTTGACTGCCCATGAGACCTGCTAAACTCCACAGCTTATAGTTGACAGTAACATTGAAATTCATTCAATTAGTGAAAATAAACAATTTTATTGAGGCCACACATAGTCTCAGGTGTTTTTATTTAAGAAAATTTGATAAATGAAAAATGTTGGGAAAAGCCATTTATATTGCTGTGTAAACTGTGTATGAGAGTGGGAGGAAAACAACTCCTCTAGCACCTCTTAAAACTGAATTTTAGTGCTGTATCCTGTTTATAGCTGCTATGAACTGTTACAGAACTGTTACATAACTAAATAACAAATCCTTGGCTGCTACATTTTCTCCCTTCAGGTCGCATAATTTACTAAATGTACTTTTTAGAGTCAGGTTTAAGGTGCTGGATTTCTTTACAGTCTAAGAACTATTACAATGCCATATTTTGTTGATTTAATTAATAAAAGTCGTATTAGGTCCTAATGTTTGTAATATCAAGTGCCTAAATAATTGCTCTAGATAGTCCTGTTCTTGGTTCACTCTTTGCTTCTCTACTTTCCTTCCAGATTTTGTTGTAGACAGAAAAGTGCAGATTCAAAGTTCACTTATTCTCTTATTCACTTCATTGGTACTCATTACTAGTTCATGGTGTTGTGGCCATTATGAACATTTGACCATTGCACACTCAACTACTGTGTTTTAAAGAAAAAAATGAGTTACACTTATTTTTGTTGTATTGCTGAGATGTTTAATGTGGAAAAGATGGTTATGTGCCTGATGAATTCTAAGTGAATCTGAGTTCAATGGTTTTATGTAATGGCAATTACATACAGTATTACTGAAATAATTGCTTTGTTATTCTGCAGATAGTTAAGATAAATTGAAAAAATTATATCTACCTGATTCCCAACTGCAGGGATTTGCACAATTCTGTTAGACAAAAGTTACTGAAGCTCACAGTTTTTAGAATACCTGAGAGGTCTGCAAAAATTGAGGGTTTGAGAGCAACATTTGTTTTCTGTGACATGACCACTGAAGAGTTTTTTTCTGCAAGGTTCCCATTTATCTTGATATTGTCCAGCTCTTTTACGCACCGGCAGCTCTGCCAAAGGAGATTTTGTAGTGCTGGTGGAAATGACCATGTTTTGTGGTTGACTCAAGGGCAAGAAAAGTGACTTGAAATAGTCCTGCAAAAAACTCCTTCAAAAATATGCTATTTAATAGTTAAAGATTAGATCAAAGAGTGTTCATTTCTGAGCATTTTGTGTTTACTTGCTGGTTTTACAGTGCTTGTTAAGAGGGTAAAGTATGTTCTCATTTTCTTTGTGCCCACAGCTCTCATACAGCTACAGAAAATTACTAATGTGCATTGCAAAAAGCTATTAACAGTTTTGATTGTTGTTTCTTTAATTACAGTTCATATTATGTAAATCAGTGTTCTGTATTTTAATTTTCTCTCTCTTTATTTTTTTATCCAGATTCCACCAAGAAAATTAAGGATGTCTTAGAAGAATTCCATGGCAGTGGTGTGTTAGCAAAGTATAATCCTGAAGGGGTAATTTTTCTTGTTTCTTAATAATCAGAAATGATGGGGACAATTTGCAAATTCTGTAGCCATTCTAAGCATTTGAAATAGAAGATTATTTATAAATCAGGTGTTTGGGGTATTAGAAATTGTTTGGAAAGCAAAAAACCAGGATGCCGTATGATCTGGAATATCTCTGTAGTCGGTTGGGGTCAGCTATCCTAACTGTGCCCCTTTGCAAATTCTTATGTACCTTCAGCTGCCTTGCTGGTGGGCTGGGGTGAGACGAGAAAAGGCCTTGACTCTGTGTAAATAACTAAAGCATCCCTCTGTTATCAGCACTGTTTTCAGCACAAATCCAAAACATAGCTCCCTACAAGCTACAGTGAAAGAAATTAACTCCATCCCAGCCAAAATCAGCACACAGAGTTCTGACCCCCCCCCACCCCCCAATAAAAATCAAACCCCCAAAACACTTCCACAACTCTTATGATAAGGTTAATATGGTCTTCAAGTCTCTAAAGATTGGAAATGTTGAGCATAATTTCAAAAGTTAGAAAAGTAAGATCCATTAAGATTTCTTTTAAAATTCTGTTTCTCTTGTGTTGTTTCTGGTAGTGGGATTTTCTGATGTTATGAAACAAAGAATTCAGCTGAAAAAAAAAGCTGTGTGTGCACATTGTCGCTACAGATTCACCTCTAGACAAAGTATTCTGGTTTGGCTGATAGAAAAAGCCAGATTGTTTTCTTTTCTTACCCTCAACTGAAATTTACATTTGCTTCGCACATCCTAGTAGTGTGATTCAGAATGTAGCTAAATAAAAACCTGTTTTAGTAGTGTTTCTAATAGTAATATTTCTGACTGTGCTCACATTATGTGAAATTCAGGATAGAAAAATGTGCTAACCATTATGAAAATTACTTGATCTTACATTTCAGGATGTAAAATGGAGAAATTACTGAAAACTTATTGCCAATAATACAATTATTGTCAACTAATGAGTTATACCTTATTAAGTATTGAAAAATCATTTGATTCTTTGAACTTGGCAAAGGATGATGTTGGTCATTTCAGTCAGTTTCTGAGGAAAAAATTTTGTAATTCAGTGTAATAGTGTAAGATGATCCTGTAAATTATCATTTTAGGTTTCTGGGTTTCTAGTTAAATACATTCATAGAATATAAATGGATGGAAATGCTGTGTTCATCTACTTTATTCCCCGGTGTAACATAAGCTGTAGGACCTCCCTTACCTGCTTTTTGTTAGAATATAGACATATTTTTGGTTTTGTTCTTTTTTTTAGGAAAAATGTGAACTGATAAAATGGTTTTAATCTATTATATGTTTTTTCTTCTAATTCTTCACTTATTTTCAGTCATCATACAACATGTTCAGTTTTGTGATGTGTACCCTGTTAAAGTAAAAAATAACTGTGCATTTTATGCATATTTAAATAATATGTTGCCATATAGGTAACATATTTTCAAATTATCAATTATATATAAACATTATTACTTAAAGTGGTGTGATTAGTCTCTTTTAACAAAGTCATTCTTCCAATTTGGGGCTGCATGGAAGTTGAGTCATGGAAAGATGGGTACCCAGGAAAACTGCTCTGACTGAAGCCAGGTGAATTGGCAAAATCTGTGCAAAGCTGGAATGAATAAGTACAGTTGGTCTTGAGCCGAGTCTGTGACTCCGCATGGTGTCTCCCTCTTCTTCATTTCACAGCTATTCATTTGCAGAATTCTACAAGTGTATTGAAACATCCAGGGATTATAGAGCAGCAGAGTACTCAAGGCAGGGAGCAGGACAGGAGGAGGGTAGGGGAGGAAGGAATTCAAGACAGACACCCTGTGATGACTCGAATGTCTTCAGTAGGAATCAAGCTATTCACTACTCCTGGGTCAATACTGGGCCTAGGCTAACGCTGACAGCTTTGTACTCTGCTGCTTAGCACTTAGACTTCAGGGAGCACAACATAAAGAAAACATAGCTAGCAACAAAGCTGCTTTGGATCTAGTAAGATTTGTTAGCTCGAGGTTCATGCCATAAGCTGCTGAACTGGAAGCAAAGTGGCTGAAATTTCCTCTGCCACTGAGTGAATATTCTGTTCTGACAAGCGAACTGCCTTGGCACAGGTGTGTCTATATTTTTGGCATGCATTCAGCCTGCTGTGTGGATAAACTCTTTACAGAATGATTTGCAAGTTGATTTTATGTGGTTGGATGAGGACTCTGTGGATTGGGTGTAAGTAATTAATTATTATCTTTAAATGAGATGACAAAAATTAACTGATCCAGCTGGCATCAATTTTAGTACAGCTATTTATTTCCATATATTCTGGACAGCACTTCTGTTTTGTTGTTTTGTTTTGTGGAGGATACCATCATATTTTCATTTTACCTCTCTCTCTCCTAGATCGTTACCTTATAAACACTCCAAATGGTTTAAGTCTTTTTCTACCAAAAGATGATGCCAGTTTTTTACCAATAAACATGAGACATAGAGCTATGGAAAATTTAGCAAAGTGATATATTTACTTATATATTTAAAGGGTTCAGGAATTTATTCCACTCCATTGGTTCTACAATGAAGTTTATCACAAGCTGATATAATGGAATGCAAATAGCAAAAGAAAATTTATTGGTATTCAAAACTTGCTACTGGAAGTAGTCTGGTTTGTTTTTACATATTTTGTATCTCATTGAGTGATTGGATTTTGGGATTAGGGGAAGTGGTGTATATAATTATCAGAAGGTTATCTACTATAGGGAGATTATTTATGGAGCTTTTACTCTCTGCTTTCAATGTAAGGGAGATGCCTAAAATTTCTCCAAGTGCTACTGAACACCTGCCCTTTCACATTCTTCTCTAAGTCAATATCAAAGAGGTAATTAAGAATGGATTTTATACATGGTATAGGACACATAGATAGGCTAAGACCCGCCTCTTGGAAAGCTGTGATTGATAAATATTCTTTTCATCATTTGAGATCTATTTATATTAATTAATTTCATCCATTTCACTTTGAGGGGAGCATTGAATAAGTTGGCAAGAGTTAGGAAAGCAGATAAAGCTAAAAACAGTGTCTAAATGGGCAGTAAGTACACAGCGTTGTGTGCTTGTAGTCCTAGTATTGTCATCCTTTTTGGGTGCATCCTAATTTTTTGTTTACCAAGGAGTCCATTGGCTTTCTTGGCCACCTGGGCGCGTGCTGGCCCGTGTTCAACTGGCTGTCAACCAGCATCCCCAGCTCCTTTTCTGCTGGGCAGCTCTCCAGACACTTTTCCCTCAGCCTGTGGAGCTGCCTGGGTTTGTTGTGACCCAAGCGCAGGACTCAGCACTTGGCCGTGTTGAACCCTATACCATTGACCTCAGCCCATTGATCCAGCCTGTCCAGATCCCGGTGCAGAGCCTTCCTACGCTCAAGTAGGAAAGCAAAGCTCTTGCCTGACAGGGCGTCCTCTTCAAACTGACTAAGGTGCAATTCTTACCTTTTTCCAGATCATTGGTAGAGATATTTTACAGGACTTGGTGAGTCCTGGGAAACACCACTTGTGACTGGCTAGCAACTGGATATAACTCCACTGACCTCCACTCCCTCACCCGGCCACCTGGCCTGTTTATTGCCCAGCAAAGGGTGCACCTGTCCAAGCCATGAGCAGATAGTTTCTCCAGGAGAATGCAGTGTTAAAGGCTGTACTAAAGAGCTTAGAAGTCTTTTCCAACCTTAATGATAACGATTCTACAGAAGTCCAGGTAGACAATATCCACAGCCTTTCCCTCATCTAGTTAGCAGCTCACCTTGTCATAGAGGGAGTTCAGGTGTCAAGGACCAAGGAGTCAGGCAGGATCTGCCTTTATAAAAGTCCTGCTGGTCTGGCCTGGTCCCCTGGTGCTCCTGTATGAGCCATGTGGTGGCACTGAGGATCATCTGCTCCATGACCTTTGCACTTGGATTTTAGTATTCAGTTCTGATAAGCTGTTTCTTTTACAGCTCTTCTTGGTAACAATTTTTTATGCTTTTTAAAAGTACACAGAGATGAAAGACTAACACTATATTTATTTTTCTTTCTTGGTTATCTGTCATTGCATGTTTAGAAATAAATGGCTTGCACTGTCTAATCAAGACTAGAATGCTGACTTAGAGCCATTTTCTTGACTTATGTGCTAGTGCAAGAAAATGGGATATTCTATCTAATGTCTTAAACCTGCTCATCTAAATCACTAACCTTTCACTAAAAATATTTTTATTATAAAAACTGAGCTTGGTTATTATGACACTGCACTAATATACGTATATTCTTTCTTTCCTTGCATGTGTTACAGAAACAAGATATACTTAATCAAGTAAGTAATGTTAATTTGATTTTTTTCTTTCTTTATGCATAAGTGCAGTATATTTTATTTTGTAGGCTTCCATTGAGATGTACTTGTTAATAAATACTGCATGTGGCTATTCTTTCAGATAATAGAGTAATATTTAAATTTGGAAGCAGAGTGCACTCCTTTTCTGCTGGCAGAATTTTTCACTGGGTGAATTTCATTTTTCTCATTCACAGTACATAATTTTACTAACATTAATTGAGTTGAATATGAGAAATAAGTTAAGAGCAAGTAATTGACTTGTTCCATTCTTGTCACAGAAATTTCTCTTTACTGTGAGATCTCATAATGGTCTGTATTATTCTGAAATGACAGGAACACGTCTCAGGAAAAAATATTAAATACTGATTTCTATAACCGTATAATACCATTTATATGTAGCAGGCTTAAAATTGCAGTTAATAATTTGAATAAGGCTTATAGTGTGCTTTAAGTGATTGTGAGTTTACAGCAATTGCAAGAGAAATGCTTGAATGCTGATCATCAACACAAGAAGCTACTCCTGAGAAACTTCAGTAGCCTAAAACCAGGTATAAAAATAAAATGGGAAAAAAACCCAAACCTAGAGAAGAAGGACTAATCAAATGGACTCGTTTTTTAAGTGACCTAGTTATTCTTTTTTCATAGCACAAAGGTGTTAAAAAGCTCCAGCTCTGCTGCTTTGGGAAGAGGCAGCCAGAACATGACAACAATGAGAAAGTCAAGAGAGTGAAAGGATTAGTTTTGTAGGAACCTCTCACTTTCTGGGGTCAGAGGCCAGTTGAGCTTTTTGAGATATGTTAGTAAGAGCAGAACTCCCCATTCACAAAAGGACTTTCTTCAGATGACCAGTGTTATTTTTATTTTTTTTTAATAAGCCAACAGAGTGACTGCAGAGGGTCCTGAAAGAGAAGGTTTCAACCTTAAAGCAGTGTGTCTTGTGACCAATCTGGAGCATAATCTCATCGGTATTTAGCTAATTACTTTGTCAAATGGATAGATGAATACTAATAGAATCAACAAACTAAACGAAATTCAGGAATTAGTATCACACTGGAAAACCTTGATGATGTTATGGACTCTAGTAAATGGAATGGAATGCACATGTGCAGAGTACTGTGTAGTGTACCCTGGTACAACTGGCATTGTCAGATAAATGGATGTGTATATAGCTGATCAGAAGATGAATGCAAAGTATCATTGTGGTTTGGTCATGAAGAGGAGAAGGATGTTACTGGGGTGTTGTCATAGTGTCCCTGTGGCCATGGCGGTCTGAAAAGAAGACAAAACTTGTAAAAAGAGGTAGTGTCTTAGGCCCACTGGCATAAGTGGAAAAGTAGTTAAAATTTCAAGCACACAGTAATATGGTTTGAAAGGATATTTTGTGTTCTTCCCCTCAGCTACATTCTTTGATGTGACAGAAGATATTAAATTACTGTAAAGACCTTGCCTTATTATAATATATTAAGTGAAGTATTTCTACTACAGATAGGAAGATCTAATTTTCTATAAAAAAGGTACTGCAGAAGCCACATCTTTCTACTTTTGTCCAAATGATGGGATGAAGTGAACTCAAATTGGAGCTAATTTACAGAAGGTTAGTAGGATGTGCAGAATTATAGCATATATAATGTAGGAGAAGCCTGTCCCTCACATGTAAGAAGCTTAAGTTGTATCTTTCTAGCTACAAAAGAAAAGAACGTAGCATCCTGTGTGTATCACCAGCAGCAAACTCCAGGTTTCAGACACTGGGTACTCAGTGCTTTTCTGGCTCCGTGGGCAAAATTTCTAGGGAAAGCTTTCTGGATACCTAGAGAGTTGGGAAGCCTGCCAGACAGAGATGTTGGCAGTCTGGCTGTGAGCCTGCTTTCTGTGGAGCGTGCTGAGGGCATCGAGGTGTAAAATATTGCAGATAGTCAATTTCTGCTGCAAAACTGTTCAGTTATGAACATTTTTATGGTCTTTACTGATCTCTCTGTTTCCTTTTCTTGGTCTGTGCTACCAGTGCTAATCTTCCTCTTTGATATCCTCCCTTCCTTCTGAGACACTTCTCTGCCTTAAGAACTTATTTTTATCCATTTTTTCCTTTACATTTTTGTATTGCACAGTACCTTATGCTTAAACTTTGAGCCTATTACCACTTTCATTTACATTTCACATGTTAAAAAAGACAACTTAAAGAGCTTTAGATAGACTATTTAATTATGATGGGGGGTATTACTTGTTTGTTTTGATTATGAAAAACAATATTGTTGTTTTTAATTGTGATGGCTTCAGCTACACTTGATTCACCTGCATGGTGGCATCTAGATAATGTTTATGAAACTGCATAGAAAAACAAAATATAGCAAAAATACTTTCAATCATAATTTATTGCAAGAATTAATCAACAAGTGGAAATGTCTTGAAGTTTTCTTGTGCAATAGAGGTATTGATATATATTAATGTATACATATATAATTGAGCAGATGCCACTGCTCATATCCTTTTAATTCTTTCTAAGCTATACTTTTAAATACTGCTGAGGAGAAACTCAAACTTAGGTCAATTAGTATAGCTCTGCTTTTACTAAAACCTGTACATTTACTTAGTATAAAGTGGATGTAACTTGCTGACAAATGGAATGAGACATTTTAAACCTGTTTCTATTGGTGTATGTTATTAATCCAAGTGAAGGTTCCAGTTAGGCTCAGCTTGTGTTTAAATCTCAGCAAACTGTTCATTCATGAAGTGAAAGTTTATTAATTTGTACTCTTTAAAACTTTAAAGAGGGAGGGATGAACAATAACAGGTAACATGACATTGTCACATACTACTTTCTTTACTGGAAGTGTTGTAGCAAGTATTTTTAATAAATGTAGCTGAAATAACCTCCACAAAAATTTGCAATGGACAGACAGGGTCATTACAGGTAAAATTTGTGAGAATACCATTGCCGTAGAACATGCATTGAAAAATGATTTTTCTAAATTTTAGCCACATTATGAAAATGCCAGTTCAGTCATGTTTGTCTGTGAGTAGGTGTTTACACAATCTTCACAAGCTGATAAATTGCTTGTTTCAACCAGAACTTTTTGTCGTAACTGACTTTTTTCAGAGATTCATTCATTTTGCTGTTTTATTTGGTTTTTAGCTGAACAATGCCACGTACCCCATTTCTCCTGACCAATTCTTCTGGGACAGAATTCTAACTGTCTACTCGTCACTTTGCTTGGAATGTAATAATTTCAAGTAGACTCTGAATGATAATCTCCTACAAGATCCTTCTAAACATATGTGATTTACCACTCTTCTTAAAAAAAGCCACCACCTTTCTATAGTAAATATTGCATATTTAGTAAAAGTTATGTATTAAATACAAATACTTACATGTGTAGTACTTATGGACATACAAACTTATGCACATATAGAATTATACACTAAAGAAAACCTGCTGATAAAAAAGTGTTTGTTTTTTTTTTTTGTACCTGCATGTAAGATTGAGATGAGACTGCAGTAGCTGGTGAATACATTCCAGACTTATTTTGGTAATTAGCACCAATTTATTTTAATAGCATGAGAACATTATGCTTAAAAATCTTACTATTGCATAAAAATGGAGTTTTTCCATTTCTGTTTTGGATGTTTTGTTGCGCTTACCTCTTTGAAGAGCTGAGGGAAAATCGTGGCAGTAGTGTATGTCTGTGTATTGGTAATATCTAAATACTGTTTGTCCATATGGAGTACTTGGTAGGAGCAGCCTGTGAGAGCAGGTGGAGTTTCTTTATTTTTTGTTTTTAAACATCCATATCAGTAGATAAGATTTTGAATGCTGATATAGCTAAGAAGTAGTTTTATTTGGTTACCAGAATTTTCAAAATTAATTATGTAAAAACTGTTTTAAATGGAGTGCTTAAATCAGAAAATGCTAAGGACTTTGAATTTAAACCGAATGTTACCCTGATGCACAAAGCCAGTCTTCACGAGGAATTCCAAATTTAATTTGAATTTCTGCCCTATGAAAGTTGGAAATACCTTTTAAATACCGAGAACTTATGCATTCTCATGTGATTCATGGGTTTTAGCTTGTTAGTTCTGTATATATAGTCTCTCCATTTTTTTCCCCACATCTTTTGGCAAAAGCCAGGTTTTGAAACGTGATAATCAATGAATCTTCAAGACTTTGACTTTTGTGGGAATGCTTTAGCATCGGTGTTCACAGGTAATCATAGCTAATCACTAATGCACTCACACTAGTATTTGCCATTGTTGTCATAGCACTATGTGTGAATCAAGGCCCTGTAACATCTACTCTTATTCAACAGTTCATTTTTCACATATTGGGTCAATATAAGAAGTTTAAAAATAAATAATCAATTAAAGGAACTTACCCAACCCCAAAAAATAACCCAGAGCAATTACTGTCAGTAGATGAAAGCTGATTATATTTTTGTCACCATTTGGAGATGAGACAACATAATTTAAGAAGTAATTAATTGAAAATTACATTTCAACATAAATCTCTTTCCATTATCTGTGAAATGTTCTTTTTAATAAATGAAAACCATATGTCATGGAAGTCTTTGGAATTAATGATTTCTTTTTTTTTCTTTTCTCTCTTACATTCTGTTTTTTCAGGATGCTGAAAATAGTGGCTTATGTTGAAATATTTTGTACAAATCTAAAAGAAGAAAAGACCAAAGAGAATGTGGTATTTTAAAAGAATTTATGGGTGGAGATTAATTTGAAACACTAGATTATGTCTTGTTCCCCTTTATGTGGCCAGTGTGGTGGGGAGAAATAAAAGGAGTTATTATTCTACCCCTCCCTGCCCTGCTCCATCCACAATGGCAACTCTTTTGTCAAGAGAGTATTAATTTTTTGGTGTCTTGTGAGGAGAAAGAAAGTAGAGTGATACAGCTTGTCTCCCTTCTTTCTACATATCATCCAGAAGAACTGGTTGTTGTATTTACACCAGCTAGGAAAATACAGGAGACAGGTAGACGTTCCCTATTGCAGTTGTTAGGATGGATCTTGAGTCAAAATCTTCCATTTTCTGAATAAATTATTGGTTCTCTTCAAATGTTTTAGTGTGGTGGGAGTTAAAATATTATGTAGCACAGTTAAAAAACTTCTATATAAAAAGATGCAAAAATTTCCTTGTAAACATCCTATTTTTCACTGAGGAAACATGTTTTCTCTATTCTTAGTATCGGGATATACTGACTTTTGTTGTCTGTACTATGCAGAGTTCTGTGTATTAGCACAGAACATACACAAAATGCATAAATCTTCAAAATATTCATACTTGGATTTTTCTTGATCTTAAGTGTCTGTGTTTGCTATCAGTAAGGCAGAGAAGCCAGGTACAAAATCGAACAGCTTTACTGCTGTAGGAGGAACAAAGAAGTCAAATACACAGAGCCATTTGTAGATGGAGTTCAGCCTCTTCCTTTCCGTTGCTCAGGGTGTTAGAAGCCGTTCTGCTGCTTGGGACAGAATCAGCTACTTTAAGGCACCTCCGTGGCCTGTTGTAGCAATAATCAGGAGATAAAGACCTGTGGTTTTAGCTGAGTCTTGGCCTATATATGTCTGATACAAAACTAGAAGAAACCTGAAATTGTCTGCTGTTTTGCCAGGCAAAGTCATAACTGCCACTCGGAAACCAGTCCTTCAATTCCTGTTCTTCCTGAGGCTGAGACTCACCCTCTATGAAATAGCACTAAATTAGCCTAACGTACTTATCAGTGAGTGCTTGAGGAGAAACAGAACTCTTATCATAGTAATTGGAGATTTTTTAAAGCATGTTAAGCATAAACTGATGCACATTACTTTTTCCTTGGAGTCCCTCATACTCTGCTTATCTGGGATTCAAAAGAGACTGAAGTATGGGAAGCAAGAGCTTTGCTTTATGCCGTTGGTGGAGAGGAGAAAGACAAGTAAGATATATGCATTCTTCAGTGGTGTTAGTAAGGTAAAAAGCATCTTGTCACATATCTGTGAGGTACATTGGATACATTGCAAAGAAATCCACATATGGTCACGATACTATGGAAAATAGTGCTTGCTTTATTGTCAGGTTTCTAGTATTTCGTGCAGTAACAGAAGAATAAAATACCAGACTACTTTTTAAACTATGAATAAAGCGAGATTTTTAGTGCATCTAAAAACCCCAAACTATTTTTAATGGTTTTGTTTCTTCATAGTTGTGAATTCTTTAGTCAAAGTAATCAGTGTCATCCTGGAAACTCTCTTGAAATATGTAGTTTATCCTGAAAACTTTATTTGATCAGTTGCCAGGTCTTCAATTTCTTTGTGACTTCCACTTCTTTGAAGTTCAGCTTCTTCAGTAATTTTTTTTTTTTCTAGTTCAATGATTGCCATTTGTTTGAATGTGTCTTTTTGTGTGTGTTTGCTGTTCAGTCATGCGATTTTGTGTGGTATCTTAAGAAGGATAAACAAGGGTTCAGATTCCGGGAAAAATAGTATCAGCTAATGGTTTGGGTAGGAAGATAATCTATTTCCAAGACCCCTGCCATGAGCCCAGACACCTTGTACTAGACCAGGTTGCTCAGAGCTCTTGAACACTGCAAGGGATGGGGCATCCACAATTTCTGTGGGCAACCTGTTCCAGTGCCTCACCATCCTCACTATAAAGAACTTCCTAATACCTATCCTAAACCTACCCTTGTTCAGTTTAAAGCCATTACACCTCGTCCTATCTCTACCTGCCCTTGTAAAAAGTCCCTCACCAGCTTTCTCATCAGCCCCCTTTAGGGACTGAAAGGTGCTACAAGGTCTCCCCAACGCCTTCTCTTCTCCTGAACAACCCTGACTCTCTCAGCTTGTCTTCATAGGAGAGGTTTTCTGAGATACAGAAGGACAACAAAAGGCCAGGCTAAAGATTTTTCTACATAATTGGCTATTTAAATGTATTATTGTAGAAAGATAGGTAAATATCTCAGAATGCTTGGTGAGCTGTTAAAGAGTTTGCCAGAAGCTTTTAGCAGCTGGGGAAGAAGGAACTGCACTGTTCTGAGGATGTACTTTTACATTTTATCTCAGTTCTTCCACTGAGTGCAGATTATTCTTTATAACTCAAAAAAACCCTCCTTTTGTCTGCTCCATCACCGTTTTCCCTAATAGTGTCAGGCAGCTGCTCGAAGTAGGTTGCCTACCAATGTGGTTGAAATCTCTGGGTTGAAATCTGGGGTCTGCAGCTCAATTCCAGCCTTCTTCCCCACCCCATACACAGTTACCCAGTGATGGGTCCTTGATAGCAGAGATACAGTGGAGATAGGGTTGTAAACAATTTGGAAGAAACACTGATAATTTACACCTATGCTTGCCTGGCCCACAAATGGCATTCTCTCTCTCTCTTTCCAGACTTCTGTTTTAAGTAAAATAGGTTCTTTATGGTATTATCTTTCGCAGTTGCCGCTTTTTATCTGTATGGCTAGTGTTGCTTTAGTTTTATATATTCATATTTGACAAAATGTGTAAGGCATAACAGAGTTCTGTGATAAACTTTTATTGTATTATATTATTCTAAGAATGGTATTATGAGGATAATTCTTGGCCTAATTGTTTCTGTTTTATCCTGGTTCTTAAAGAGCTATTTGAGTGAAGGAATTTTCTCCAGAGTAATGGGAGTTGGCAGAGCAAATCCTAATTATTCGTAACTTCCTTGTAAAGTGAAGGATGCCATAAGTCATAAACTTCAGAAAAATTTCCACCACAACACATTGGTTGGATATGGGTTCTTTACCAAGAAAATTCAGTTGGAACTACAGATCTGGGCAAATGTCTCTATATTTGCTTAGTCAGATATCATGGCAGGAATGTTCTCATAGTATGTGGAAATAAAGGCAGATTAGTTTGCTTTGTTTCACTGTAATGAAAACTGCTTCTTCTGGTTTTAATAATAAGAAAATAACAGTGGGTTTTTTGCCCTGATGGAATTTTTTGTATGTAATCTTTTCATGGCTTTACATTAAAAAGCCCACAACTGTTAGATCTTTTCGACTCATGCATACATCCGAAAATTTAATCGTAAAATATATGCAGGATTTGAGATGACATTTTATAGTCCCAGGGGCACTGAGGTACCTCACTGAGCAATCTATAATTGCTGTTTGCTGCTTTATTTAGAATTAGTATATGATAGTGTGTATAGATGAATATTTATTTTTATATATGCAGTACGTATATTTGTTCTGTTTCTTCTAGCATAGGTGTGGGTCCTGGATGGGTTATTTCCACTCTGAGTAAAGATAACATCCAACTCTGGTATGACAATTTGAAAAAGAAAAGAAATAAAAAACTTGTCTTATCTATTTTCTATAAAATTTACCTAAGCATCTTAAATTTTTCCATGTATCCAAAAGTATTGCCTTACCAGCTGAAACATTTTGGCCTCTTTTTTGATGCATCTCTTTGAGTATATGTTCAGATCACCTTGTTCATAGGAGTTTATCGGTAATTTTTTCAGTCACATTTTTACAAATAAATATATAATAATTTTGTTGGCATAGACATACAGAAACCTTTTATTTGCCCTCAGTGACTCTTCAGCTCTTTCCTGATATTTGGATGCTCTTTAGAGAAAGAGACACAGGTTTGAATTTCCTCAGGCAAATGGGAAATCAGCCAAGGTGACTCCTACTGGTGAGTTGTCTTTAGCAGGAGACTTTTTTTTCTGCACAAGAGGGAAAATCTGTCACTTTTTCTGTGCTTTCAGCAGGAAGTGGTGGTCTCAGTTGCACTTGGTGGATAGAACTTTTTTTTTTTTTTTGCTTTGGTAGGTGATTTTATTTTTCTGTGAACATGTATAGTGAAAATCTTCTTTTCCGTGGTCAGTCAGTGACTTAGAGTTCATTATAAACTTCGGTTTGTTTCTTTATCAGTTTGGAAGGAGCTTAGAGGAAAAAACAGTAGTTATAGATTAAATGCTTGTTGGAAGTTTAGGGCTAGGATTAATTTTGAAATTTTGTAGATGGTTAATTTAATGTTACGGACTTTCCCTGGCAATTTCTCGTGTAGGAAAAGATGCACATTTTTAATTTCCCTGTGCATTGAGTCATAGTGAGTCAAGTTCTATGTTTGCTTTCAGAAAAGATGAAAATTGTTCAATGGTTTACACATTTTATTTGCTAAAAATAATTTTAAGGTTAAATTGATGCAGTGTTGCTTATGTCTTCTGTTCCTTCTCCTTTCCTTTTCTCCAAGGAGAATATATAACTTTTAATTTTTTTTTCTTAATTTCAGCTGCTTGGAAACATTGATAAAATCTATAAGTAGGAACTAACTCCTTATAAAAATATAATAAAATTAATTTTATACTAATTTTATGGTTTAAATTAGCTGAAACTCTATGGTGATTTTGAATGTGTACTTCTCTGGAGTTATATCAAAATCTTTCATTACCAAATGAAGTTTTATTACCCAGTGATACAGAAGTCTTATTTTGTAAAGTTTCTGTTTGTGGAACATAAGAAAAGGAGCTCCAATAAACATGGTGAATCAGTTTGACATATAAAAATAGAAATTCAGTTTTATATGATTAAGATAAAACCCTTTATTTTTCTGTAACCTACAGGCAAGGATTTTGGTACCCTTTTTATTAGAGTCAAAGCTAAAACTGAACATATTTTTTTCTTCTTTCGGACTCCCTCAGAAGATTTAGACCAAATTATTTGAAAGTTCTTTCATGTTTTTCTGATTCAACTATGTCCTATTTTATCTCTCTGTTATGTTGAGAATTTTCCTGAATTCCCTAAACTTGTGATCATAATCTCCCTATGCCCTGATAATCTCTTGTGAAATGGAATGAATTAATTAATGTGCCAGACTAATTGTTTGTCAGTTTGGTACATCCTCTCACGCTCTCATCCTCTCACTTGGGAAACGTCATGGAAAATGCCTTCTGAAATGCTAAATCCTTCTTTCTCAGGTTCATTTAAATTCAGCTGGAGCTTCTGGAAAGCAAGCAACTGTTCAAAATTAAGCAATTAGCCTGCATGCTTAAGAAAACCACATCCACCATTATGGTTTATATTTTATTCTGATGTTATTGATCAGAACTGTATAATTAATGTTTGAGAATTTATTAGCATAAATAAATTATTTTCAAACCATACCAAAATTCTCTGAACTTTTCATTTGAGAAATTCTGATAATGATAGTGAGATTTGAAAGGAAGATCAAGCATGATACATGTTAAGGTGGAAAATTATTGTTCTCTGTGTTCCTTTTTTTTTTGTCTTTTTTGCTTACCAAAACATTGTGCAATACCTTTGAAAAGTGGCTGGGGTTGCAGGGAAATGCGTGTAATTAAAGGAAGGGTAGTTACTTGCTGCAGCATTTGACTATTTCAGAAGGGTAAAGTTCCATGAGGAAAAAAGAAAAATAGCATATAATTGCAGAATAGAGAAATGACTATAATATTGTGTGTTGTTTTCTCTATTGTGAAAGTAGTTTTAAATTAAGCTGAATGAATGTTTCGCATCTTTAAGTGCTCTGTTCTAGGTGAACCATACTCAATACTTAAACCTCTACTTGGTGACGGTGCTCTAACGCCTCTGTGTCTTCTACAGTGCTCCTCTCAGGATTACTTTTAAGAAATTCTTCAATTTTTCTAGTAATGTAATAAGTTACGTATATTACAGTGAGACAGAGATGATAGAGAAGGCACTGAAAACAATTTAAAAGTGAGCCTGTGTTTGAAAGCTCACCCTTTTTCATTGGGAAGCTTGATGGATGATCTGAACTATTCCTAGATCTGCCGTAGTCTAGCTTAGTTCTGTTATTTACTGTATGTACATTTACAAAAACAAATATCCAGAAATGATTATACTATTTTAGAGCTCAGTTCTAATATGATAATCTACACCAATTATGTTAGGTTCTCTAGACTGTTTTTCACCTATGGAGTATCAAAATCACAGATTTTGGGGTTTTAGGCAAGAACCTAATCACATAGCTTTCCCTTAGGCAGGACTGCTTTTACACATTCTTTGCATACAGGATTGGTTTTGTATCTGCATTTTTGGCCATTCTAAACATTTCTGATGTGTATTCGAGTAATTTGCCAGGTCCTGACTAACTTTCAGTATAATTTGAAAGCTTTTGGATGTGCAACATCTGAACTCTGGTTGTGTGAGTATTGCTGCTTCCCTGGGGGAATACAGGTCACAGAGCATGTTAGAACAGAAGATAAAGCACTTTCAGCTGGAGAAATCTGGCTGTAGAACTACCTTTAGAATAACCAATAACCACACTTTTCCTTTGTCTTTTGCTGAGCCACCCTGATTGGTGGCAGTCAGGATATCAAATATAATAAATGGACACAGCAGCCAGGTCATGTGTTACTTTAGTGTCTCTTGTCTGTTCTAGCAGTTTGGAACATGTGTTGGAGGATACTGCCTTAAATGATAGTCTGACCATCTTTACAAAATATTGAAAAGTTTGAACATCTTTGAGAAAGAGAGTCTTCAGGAAGCAAGAAGTACATAATTTCAAACTTATTTATTTATCCGATTCTCTACACAGGTATAATTCTGAACCCATTAAGTGGGAAAAAAAAAAAAAAGTAGCATTAGGGATTTAGTTACTGCTGTCAGCTTGGAGGACCAATGCCTCTCGGGCAGCAGCTTAAAAACCTAAGGTGGCTCTAAACTCAGGGGATATTTTTTGCAATATATACATAAAATCTGCAGCCAAGGTAAATAAAGAAAAGATTAATGTAATGGTGAAGATATTTTACATGGCCATCCATAAACCTTAATTTAAAAAGGATTGTAATTTGGGTTTAGTTTCCTTTTTCACTCAGCTGGGGTTTTTTGTGTATATGATTTAGTGAAATAGCTAAGACACATTTCATTAATGCACAATTTAACAAAGCAATTTCACATTGTTGAAGTCGGTTGATTTAGTGATTAATGTATTTGTTATGCTTGCAGATAAAAAATACATTATATAGTGTATATTAGTGTAACTAATTACTGATTTACTTGTATGCTGATACAAATCCTTTTGCTATTGTGATTCATAGTTTATAAACAGTGAATTAAATGTCAGTGGCTTTATTAGAGAGAAAAAATGTGAAGTTTGTAGCATGAATGAAAGAGTGTATGAATTGCCAAAGTAAAAGAGTGTGGCTGAAGCTGGTGAGATGAAGATAGTGAGTCCATGTCCAAGGTGATTGTTTCCATTTTACATCCATCTTGAGCATTGCGTGCAATTTTTTTCAGTCTCTGCTATTTTTGTCTTAAAGAGGTGAGAGTTTTATTGGTTTCACTGCACTTCTTTCTCAAATGAGGTGTTCAAATCAGTATATTCAAATACAGTCCAAAATTTTTGTATCATGTATCTCCCAGCAGAGATACCCTCTTGCCCATCTTACATTCCTAGTAATAATGACTTGCACAATAGCAGTCAGATTTTGCAATTTGTGTTGTTGGTCCCTCATAAGGATAATGATACACATTTAAAACATTACCCTTAGGCAGTTAGGTCTTGATCTTAATGGGAAACACCTTATTTAATGTGGACATAACACTTCAATATCTCATAAATACATTAAAAAAAGTAAAAGTCAAAGAAATCAGGGGAAGAGAAGTCTCTGCTCCTAAGTCTTAAAATTATATGAAAATAGTAGCAAAAATTATTCATACTGTGGCTCAGATTCCAAATTCACTGAGGCCTTTTGAAAATTCAGTTTAAATTTTCTTTTTTCTGGCATGGTTTCGAGCTGATTCTTGGTAGTCTTTTCCCTCCTTCTGCATTCACTGTGATGAACCAAAGGAGTTGCACTAGAGTTTTCTATAGAGAAATGGAGTATTCTTTAAGGATGGGGAAATTTCTCAAAGTCAGTTTTGTGGTATCATGTGGCTTTATCCCTTAATTATTTAATTATTTAACGATGATAAGTTGCTGTTCTGTTTGATCTATAGACAAAGTAACACTGTGTTTTTTTCAGACTAATAATTGATAAGCTGTTTTAAAATCACGTGTGTAATGATAAATATGCAGTGGCGTCAATATGTTTCAGGATACCTTTAACTTCATTCTCTATTAGCAGGATAAAATGAGATCATAATGCTTTGCATTGCTGTGATCCCATTGCAGCCTACACCTTCCTCGAGGGGGAGGTGCTAATAACTCCCTGTGACCAGCAACAGGACACGAGGAAATGGAATGAAGTTGCATTAGGGGAAGTTCAGATCAGACATCAGGAAAAGACTCTTCATTGAGAGGGCGGTTGGTCAGTGGAGGAGGCTTCCCAAGGCATGGCTTGGTCATGGCACCAAGCCCATCAGAGGTCAAAGAGCATTTGGATGATTGTCTTGTTCATATGGTTTAGTTTCAGGTAGTCCTGTGAGGAGCAGGGAGTTGAACTCAGTGATCCTTATGTATTCCTTCCACCTTGAGATAATTGATGATTTGTTTTATTACTTGAAGCAGACAATGCTGTTTTAACAGAAGGTATCATCACTGGCATTTTATTAGTCAGCTCTTACCTTGCTGGCAAAAGCAAAACCAAATTAAACTAAATGACAAATGTTTTGAATCAGCATTTTTTGTTTTTTCCCCTCTAAGTAATGCTGCATGTCTGAGCACTCTCATTTGACTCTTCAAACCTGTTTAAGAGAGGGTGATTTGACAAACACCAGCAAAGCATGTTGCCACCTAGGAAAAGGCAGGAGGCCTTCAATTCCCTGAATTACGCATCCAAAAATGCCCTGCTTTTTGTCTGCCTAATTATAGGAAAAGCTAAGATGTGCTAAGTACATCCCTAGGAACTCTGTAGGTGCCTTTGGTTGCTAATCAAGAAATCTGAGAGCATGGAACTTGATTTCGGGGTCCTGATACAAGTACTCTGAATTTACTCTGGGCTATTTTGCACTGTGCTCTGAGGTATTGTAGCAATATTGTGAATTTTCAAAGTAATACTTAATTCAATAATCACTTTCAAGAACAGGTGTGCCAGTCTATATCTTCAGAAATCACTATATTCGAATAGTCCAAAATTTTTGTCAACGGAATACTATTATTTGATGGATTAGTATGATTTTTTTTTACAAAATACTCAAAAATTTTTATTCTTTTTTTCTTCCCCTTCACTGCAGACAATTGATTTAGAGGGGTTCAAGCTTTTCATGAAGACTTTTCTGGAGGCAGAGTTACCAGATGATTTCATTGAACATCTTTTTACATCATTTAGGAACAAAATCTCTCACTGCAGCCCGTTAATAAAAAACAAACCGCAGCACCTTTCTGGAGGTAGGTGATAAAATCAGTAATGTAAGAGTTAAAAGTTCCCTCACCCTGCTGTTTTACTTCTAATAGCTGTAAATATATGGAATTCTAAACTACATGTTGAGGGATTTTTGTTCTGGTATTTGTGAAATTAGAAAAACTAACTCAACCATAATAGGAAATACTGTGAAAAGGAGTGGAATTTAAATTGTTTCATCTTTTTAATTCACAATAATGATGCAGCTGAGACACCAAGTGGACATTCTTTGTCATTTTAGTGCTAATCGGATTGCTATGGTTACATGATCTTGTTGCCTACTCTCTTACACTTAGAAACCTTCAAGCTTCATGCGGGAGGCTCCTGCTTGTGCTCAACCATTTCTGTGCCAGTTGCTGCTGTTTCTCTCACTATCTAGGTGTGATTCTGTTGTTATTAATCCTACATACTTAGCAGCTACTGGTATTTTAAATGTTGGGTAGGTGTTAGTATATCACTAAAAGTGATTCTGGTTTCGGAGGACATGGCATGCAAAATAGTGCTAAAAACCATCAACTACAAAATTTTATAAAACCTTGCTAAAGAAATTTATTATTACTTTCCTAGCTCGAAATATTTGGTTTAGTACTTAAGCAGTTTGGGAAGTCTATCAAAAACCAGTACCTAGCTGCAGAAGCTGGACTAATTTATTGAAATAGTCTCAAAAGCTTAGACAAGGTACCAAATGGTTTGATGTGTTTGTTTCTTTTAACTTTTCATTGATGTTTTCATCATGATTTCATCAATGAGCAGCATCAGCAGTAGACATGAACCACTCACCAAAATTTGTAGTCACTTTTTGCCTGATAATTCCAGTAGCAGCTGCCAGTTAATGTTCATGTCCACTTGGTGCATATTTATTTATTATCCTACCTTTTCACATCTATTTTCTGATTACAGTTATTTTAAGAAATCATCTTTTATGGTTCTGGTATTGTGTTTTTATGGTTTTGACACTTCATATGTAGGAATGATAGTAAATGAGTTCAGGTCATTGTCAGATTTACAGCTAAATTCTGCCCTGCATAGGCTGGACTCAGCTTTCTTCACTTTCACTGTTGTTCTCTTCGATTCTTATGTGTGGTAAAATTATAATAATGATAATTATTATAACATCATTATTAAGGATGGTGCTGTTATTACTGTTTAAACTGTGTGTTAAGTTTCTTGCTCTAATGTTGCCTCCTAACATTTTTTTTCTCCTTCACTAACTTTTCCAAGTTTGTTATGAGTTTTTATCTTTTTCTGTTACTAAGGACTTTAGAAATAATATAATGTAGTACCAGCCTAGGAAGCTTCCATATGTTTTTAGCATAATACCAGAAGGAGTGTTTGATAAATTGTTATATCCAAAACGTGTTCAGAGAGGCAGTTCAGTTTACCTCATGCAAGAATTGTTTTGGCTTGAAAATATACTGAGTTTATACTGTAATTCAATTTCATGATATAAACTAAATGTTACATCCTTGTAATTTGTAACTTTTAAAGGGAAAAACTGCATTGGTACATTTTGATGTGCAAATGGAAATTATGGAAACACTTGGTTTTGGGTATCTAGTAATTTTTAAATGTTACCAGTACTGAAAAAAAAGCTGACTGTACTGGAAAATAACTTTGTCAGAAATGTTTGATATTCTTCTGGAAAATGGAAGGTTAAGTGAGAGCTAGAGAAAATGACAAGGAAAGTAGCAGGGTTCATCAGTCTGTCAGGTATGTGTTTGTTTTTCACTTAGTCTCTTTTGGTCCACTCATGTCTGTTTATAAACTGTATTTTCAGTTAAGGTGTCTGAAGAGAGATGGAAACAGATGCCAGGTAAGCAGCAGGACTGGAAGTCATCTGTAAGTCAGTACCTTGCAGCCAACCCTTCCCACCTCTGATTAAGAAGTAATAATTTAACCTGTACCTTGAGGCTGATAAAAGATACCTTAAAATTTGCATTTCTTTTCATTTGGATTTCAGCACTATTTATTACTGAGAAGAGGTATCCCAGGTTTTATCGTCCTTTTTTTATTCTGTGAATATGTTTTACATAAGACTGCAATATGAACTATTTCTGTAAATTGTGTGATTAAAGCTAGCATTTAACTGAATAAAATATTGTAATGTCTTAATCTTAATGACAGTTAACTGACATCCAAGCTCATTAAATAGAACATTGCCTTTTTAAATATTTTTGTTCATTTAATATTTACTTTTAGTGTTTATTATTTGCCTGAAACCATGAAAATGAAACTGATTCCAAGATACATTTTTTGCATGCCAATTTTCTCTTTTTTCATCGTATTTTATTGTTTTAACATGTGTACCTCGTAACATATAGGCATACCTTTTAAAATGTAGGCTTTTGAAGATGTATCTGGATTGTAGTGAATTTTTTCAAGGTAAATTTAGGCAGGGAGGGGACAACCCTCAGTTAGTGAGAAATATAACAAACTTGTAAAGAAAGTTTTATTACTTCTTTCTCTGTGTTCTGCTGTCCTTCCCATTTTTTCCCATTTTGGTCTAGCAGATTCCAATAATATCATCAAGACTGGTCATACTAATGTTGTCCTGAAACAAAAATCTTGGCAATTTTGAAAATTTTATTCCAAGTGGTACACTGGAACGGCTATAAATCACAATGTCTGAGCAATTATTATGACTATTATTTAAATTCTATTGTTATTTTCTCAGTAATCTGTCACTGAGACTTCCGTGTTTTAAATATGTGCTGCACTGACACACATCTGGCTGTGTTTTTGGGATGACAATACACTTGGGTATTAGAAGAGTTTTCATTGACACTAAAACATCTTCCGTTAGTGTAGTTGTTGTCAGTCTGTAAATTAGATGAAGCTTCTACAAGCATAAGGAAGTGGACGCAGAGTTGGGCAGGGATTGTTTTTAATACTTAGCATCTAGTATGGTAGAATAAAAATATTCATCAAATTGTTTTGTGATCTAATGAAATCAGATCGGCACAAATTAAAAAAAGATTATGCCATTCTCATAAGTGGGTGGGGGTTTCTTTTGGATAGTTTATTTTAATTCTACTTTTGCTGGATGAGCTATGAACATGAATTGTTTAAAACCGTAAATTAAGAAGTAATCTGAGATTCACATAAAACAAAGATGAAGGCATGCTTCACATAGAACAAAGATGAATGCATGCAAGAATTGTGTTTTCATTCTCTGCTTATATCATATGTTCAGGCTAACAAAGGTTATGTGTTATTTCCAGGTCTAAGACTTAACAAGGGTACCTCTGCATCCAGACCTCCTACTCCTGCCAACTCACATTTGCCAGATATGATCCAGCTGAAGGATATTGTCTGCTATTTGTCGCTGCTGGAAAGAGGAAGACCTGAAGACAAGCTAGAATGTATGTTCTTTTTTAATTTTAAATATTTATTTCCATAAGTCATCAAATATTCTGTTTCTGAATTTAAGAACCAGTTTTGAGTAGGTGGATTATAAAAATATGGTTCTAGGTGACCCTTATTGCAGAAATGATTTTTTATTCTTGCTAATGATGAGATTTTAAACTAAATTTTTTCTATCTAGCACTCGCTAAAATGGGGAGTAAGGATTCTACATTCTATAGTTACAGTAATCCTCTCTATACTGTCATCTCTTGATTAGTGGCAGATCTGAGAAAAACAAAGTCTACTGAGTATACTTAGTGATATATAGATGGAGTGAATAACCTGTACTAAACATCCTAATTCAAACAAATAGTAGTTGCTAATATAGGCTGTGGGCTCTATAATGTTACTGAATACCGAAAAACCAAGAATGATCCAAGTCTGAATCACTATTGGGAAGGAGTGTTTGACACAGTAAGTTAGAAATTACTTGTTTAGTTGTTTTGTTGTTTTTTGTTTTTTTCTTTTAACTAGGGGCCTGGGTCATTAAAATGCAGCACCACTACCTGTTAAAAGAACAAAACAAAACAACTCTGTGAGTTTGATCTATAAATTGGAGAAAAAGAAAGAAGAAAACCTGTTTCCTTATTGTGGAATTTTAGAAGCCAATTTTTCTTGTGGCTGAACAGTCAGACCAGTCACATAGTCATTGAGATGAAGTATACTTCAATATACATAACTGGTCTGTTTAGAAAAGATCTGTGCGATTAGGCTCTCATAATGCAAAGTAAGTGTTCAGTATGTTAGGATGTGCAAACAGTAGGCTGCTTCTGCCAGGATAAGAAATTCATTACAAGGTTACATGTTGCTGAAGTATCGTGATGTTTTATTACCGGTAGTTAGCAGCTTTGTACTGCAAGGTCACAGCAAATCCGCCAAATCCCCTAAATTTGGTAATACTGTTTTGGTATCATATGATTAAAATATGAGAAGGTATGTGTTAATGTGCATTCAGAACACAGGCACAGAAAAACTGAGATCCAAGGACTGAATTTAACTTCCAGGGTCATAACTGCTGCATGGCAGCAAGTTACTCAAGCCTTATCAGAGTTCTGAGGAGTTCCATGCACAAACCATGGCATGAAGTGGAGATCAGTTGCCTCCTGTGGTGTCAGGAATTGGTACAAGGGAAAGGAGGAGAGGCAGAGGAGCAGACGATAATTATAGTATGGAGATTTTCCATGAACTTCCTGCAAAAGGAGCTGCATGGGCAAAAGACTCTGTTCTATATGATTTAGGAGCGAGAGAGCATGATCTAATAATAAGTGTATGGTACTTAAATATTTTGTGTATTCAAGGTCCATTGCATTTAGTACATATAATTCTGGGCATGATTGTTTTATGGGTTTATTTTCTTCTTTATCATACAGAGTTGAAATATACCACATATTTTTTGCTTTTTAGTATCTAAATTTCAGCTTATACTGCACCATTGTATTCAGACTTTCCTGTTGATTTCAGTTGAATTCTGATTATAAATTAATGGTATAATTTAACTCTTTGTCTGAATTTGAAAGCAGTAGGTCCTGTGGCTGTAATGTGAGTTATAAGGTTATAGCAATGAAGAGAAAAAAGAAAAATGGCTTATTCTGGAGTTGCCAACATTAATATTAATACCAATTTCAAATAGTGATTTTACATTTTTTTTCAGATGACAAAAATTGGAAAAAAATGAATCATAGCTGAGTGTTTGGAAACTTAATTCAGGACAAGCAGAACGTGAAAGTGGTGCTTTCAATTAAAATTTGATATAGGCTGGAGGATAAACTACACTAAGAGAAAATAATGTTTAGTCTTTGAATCTATATGACCTACAGATTTTCATAGATTTTTAAATATTCCAGAAGACAAATAAATTTTCTAACCTATGAAGTGTGTAGAAGTCTTACACAGTGTGAACCTCACCTGTTTGGCATGCTCAGCATATCTATTATTCATAATCTATGTATGACCTGAATATGTAGAAAACCCCAAGCATTCCTCACAGAGATACATTGGGAGAACATAAGTTATCTTTTTAAGGTTAAATTGCCATCTAGAAATAGAAATTGAGTGCCCAGTCAGTGTAATCAGGTAAGGGGATGGGAAAAGAAATATAAAAATTTGACTTGAGATCTGCAGTTTGCATCAGAACTTCTGTTTGGTTGTTTTTATCATTTTGCTGTTGGCTTGGTTTTGTTTTTTTTTTCTCGTAGAGTGTGTAAATCAAGAGCATGAATATTTAGCAGGGTATGAATAGAAAAGAGATTGCATGCCACACCAGTAGCACAGTTTTCAGAATCTAGCCAAGAGTACAGATTGAGCCTTTTCACTACCCTATACATACGTAATTGGAAAGACTTTGTTTCTACAAAGGTGAAACAGTTATAATTATGCTAATGTCTGGTTTTAAACGACTGATTAGAGCTACAGATTCATGTTAAAGGAAAAAAAAAGTTGTAAGCACTGCTGCTCTGAGGTGGATAAATATAATGGAGATGCTAAAACTTGCTGTAAAACATTCTTTCAACTAGTGTAAAAGAATCACAGAGGAGGAGGAAGGAGAGCCAAACGATTTTAACTTTATCATTGAGTGATTCAGTGATTCATCCCTTTGGAAACTGTAAATGCCTAATGGTACCTTTGCCAGACAATATTAGCTGTCAAGCTCTGAGAAGCTTTGGTAGAACGCGTACTAGCAGGAGCAGTACTGATCTCTGGTGGCTTTTGGCATTAACTGTTGTTTTATGCTGAAGCATTTTTGCTATGTAACTCTAGGGAAAGAAAGATATTTTTATAGGTTTTCCTAACCTGTAACTAATGAATCATGGGCCTTTGTGGCATGAGATAGTGTACTACTTGAAATACCATCAATCTCATATTACAGCTCTTAAGAGCAGTGCAAGGGAGTGGCAAAAATTGCTGAAGTGGTAGAGAGGTACAGTGCTTACCTTTTCTCCGCACAGTGAGGTGATCAACTTGTTCCCAAGATGGAGCACATAAGCGAAGCAAGCCAATCCGTATAACAGTTAATATGTTTTGCTGCAATTCCAAAAATGATCAAATTCTGTCTGAATTTTACTCACTAATTGATAAGAATTTCCTCTCACTTGTCATTATGTTGTTTCCTGAAAATTATGGTAAACTTTGTGTGTGAAATTTATTGGACTGTAACAGCATCTGCTATGCATCCAGTGTGGTGGGATTCCTCAGTGTTAAATAGGTCATATGTTATGTTTCCAGAGACATCTGATTAGACAGCAGATTACTTGTGTTTTGCTGTCAGTGAAGGCATTACAGTTTCCTGGAACCACCTGTACACGGGCTGACTTCTTCTTCTGTAAAAAATAGGTGTAATTTTTTATTTAAAAAAAAAATTGCGCTTTTGAAGAGTGTGGTGGGTATTTGGATTTCAGAGCTCTGACGAACTGTCCCTGAAAGTAGGGACAAAGCGTGAGGTGTTTGTAGGCTTCTGGATTTCCTCTTTAGTCTTCTAAAAGTATTCCTATGAAAACTTTAGGCTTTGCTGCTTTCAAATATCTTGGTAATGGTGGACGTACCCATTCTTTTGGCTGGAATCAAGTCATGATACAATCTTGAAAGTATATATTTTTTCTGGATATTGTCAAAATATACCTTTTTGTCTGTGTGGTTCCCCAAAATGTTGAGAATTAATTTTGAAATTGATGAAGCAAGTACGGTCCTGGAAGAAGTCACGCTGGCAGTTTGTGATGAATGTTTATTGTTGGATTTGGATGGTTAGATATTTAAAATATTAATCCTGTGTTTCATTTAATTGGTAGGAAAATAGTTTCTAAAGCAGTATCACTATTGAATAGTGATAGCTGCAGCCAAGGGAGTAGCATTGTAACTTAAGCAGGCTTATCAACCTTTGTGACTAATAGTGTGTTATCCTGTGTTTGGTGAGATCACAGAGAAGGGCCTTTTGGTGCTACTCGCCATGAGGACAGATCATCTCTAGAGGGAAGCAAAATCAAGTTCACAGACCAAATTAGCTGTAAGAGTGATGGTGTGGAAAAGGTGCAGTTGCACTGTCTGGCTAATACGTCTCGTTGGAGGCACTGTGGCAGGGTAGTTGCTGAGCGAACCTCTCACATAATGCAACTTGTGTGGTGAGTCTGCAGCGAGTCTGAACTCAGGCTTAGTTGTTTTGGTTTGGAATTGTTTTGTTTTTTTTTTTTTAATGAAAAAAAGATGTATTTGTTATGTTTTCTGACTGAGTTTCCTTCTCTCTTTGTTTTCTTTTCAGTTATGTTTCGCTTGTATGATACAGATGGGAATGGATACCTGGATAGTTCGGTAATGTTTTTTATGTATTGCATTGTAAGAGTGTGTCAGCATGGCAAAACTGTACAAAACTACTTTAATTCAAATCAAGTTTATATTTATCTTGAATTATTAGAAGCAGTATAAAATATAGTTGATAAAAATTCATTCATTTGAAAAGTAACGCTTGAGTTTTCCAATAAGAAATGCTGCTTCTACAACTGTATAAATTTTCAGTTGCTGACACTGCTGTCATGGAGTCCTGTTCTATAGTCTTCTGATTTTTAATCACATTACTGTAGGGAACACATTAATATGATTCCAATAACTCTAGTATGCTGCTGGGAGATGTGTATGAAAGCACCATTTGTAAAGATTTCATTAAAAAGTGTAAGTGTGAGAGCCACACGGTGGATTTATGTGGAGAGATGTCATAACTTCCATGTTGTTATTAAGAGTGGAGGAACAATATTAAGGGCAAAGTTTTGAGGAGTAGCCCAACTAAATGTTTGAAGAAAAGTCGGAGATATGGAAATAATTTTAAAAGATGTTTTAAAAACTATTGTTTTCTGATAGCTAACAGAAACAAGTGTTTTATTAGCAGTGTTTTTTTTTATTTTTTCTTTGGGTTTTTTTCCCACCTTCTTTTGTACCTGCTGGAAGCAAGGCAGCATAGGGTGGATTGGTAAGGAGGAGGAGGTGATTCCAGGGAAATAGGGAAGCTAAATTATATATGGGTATAAAGTAAATATGGCACCATAATTTTAGGCAATACCAAATATGAGTTAGATGACTAGATACAAATGAGACTTTAGAATGGTCTTAGATAAGCATTTGAGCATGTTTACAAAGCAAAAGTGTATATATGAGTATAGAAAAGCCCTAGTGATATGTGATCAAGGGAAATTGCAACACTGTAGTGATAAGAAAATAAATCTGTAGTAGTTTACAGAATCCACTTTATGCCTTATTCCTATTAGAAAGTTGTGATTTATACAATTACTGTCAAAAAATGATTTGTTAGAGTGATGGAATTTAAAGATCATTACATGATTTTATCACAGAGTGGAAAGCAGATCATGAGAACATGAGTGCTTGAAAGATAGGTGCTAGGAAGGAAGAATCTGTGACTACTTTCAATTACTTTGATTGTGGGGCTATATTTCACCTCCATGAATGCTTCGTAGTCCATGCAGGATGTTTTGCTAGTAAGCAGATTCACTTGAGAATACAGCTTCCAGTGTAAAGTACATTTCATCAGGGATGTTGATGAAATAGTGTCACTGAATGCAATATGTTTGAATTATTAGTTGCTTGCAGTAGAATTTTTCTTTATAACCTTCCATTAAATATAATACTTTTTCATTCCTCTCTAGGAGCTGGAAAATATCATCGCTCAAATGATGCATGTTGCAGAATACCTTGAATGGGATATTACTGAATTAAGTCCAGTAAGTATCCATTTATCACAATTTTTTAATGTTGCTAGAGACAGCTGTCATAATTTTAAGATCTTTCATATCCACGTGGGATTCTATAGATGAGTGAGGTAGAAATAAGAATAGTCTGTGTTCCACTATGGCACTGTGAATTAGTACTTTCACCAGTATTTTGCTGGTTAAATCTGATCTATGAAATGTTCAATAATTGTAATAATTAACTTCTATGAGACAACTGGTTTGTCTCTGAAAATTTCTTAAGAGTGAGTGCACAAAGGGCACAAGTTGGTTTGTGATCTTTAGGTGTTAATAAAATGTAAATAAGAATATGACACTTCATTTTCTCAACTGTCCATACTCATTTTACTACAGCTACCATGTAAGTAATATTTTTCTTATTTTTTGTATGAGAGTATTGGAGATCTGCAAATGTCCTAACAAGTTGCTATATTAGAATATAGTAATAATAAATTAGAACTTATGAGATTTTTCATTAAACTGTAGATTCTTCATGAAATGATGGAAGAAATTGACTATGATCATGATGGTACTGTTTCTCTAGAAGAGTGGATCCAAGGAGGAATGACAACAATCCCACTCTTGGTCCTTCTTGGGTTAGAAAATGTAAGTATTAAATAATCGCGTCAAGTTTCTGCTTGCACGTTGACTGTGGCCTTCAGGTTACTGTCTCTGTGGCCTGTATAAGCAATGACCTTGTTTTACTCCTCTTTACTATGGCTGAATGACGTGCAAAGGACGAAAGCGTGTCTTCAACGTCAGAGATACATTGGCAAGTTTGAAGCACCACCTAATGAGCTGGCTCTGGAGCTGGAAGCTGTAAAAAGCTAAATAATTTTCCCTGCTGACATGGTGTTAATTCCTAGCTGCAGTATTATCTGTTAAGAGTGTTTTACTGCCCATGTATATGTTACAGGTGGCTTGGAGCAGTGGCTGAGCTTCTCAGCATGATACTGGGTTGTGTGGCCTAACTGTACTGAGTCACAGAACAAACTAGGTTGGAAGGAACTTCTGGGGATCTTCTGCTCCAGTCCCTAATTAAAGGCAGTGCCACAGATTGAGTTATCCAAGGCCCTGTCAAGCCTGAATAATTCCAGTGAGGTGGATTCTACCGGTTCTGTGGGCAAACTTTCCCTGTGTTAATTGTTCAAAGGAAACAGCTTTTGTTCTGATGTGCAGATGGAATTTCTTCTGCAGCAATTATTGCTGGCTCTCGTCCTGTCATGATAGATCGCTGTGAAGATCTTCTGTCTCTGTAACTACATTAGTAAAGTACAGTAAGAAGCAATATCAAAGGGAAAACTTATACCAAAGGATAGAGTATTTTAAAAGGTGATCTTATGTTCTCTACATTTACAAGCTCACATTAAAGATAATAGAGGTGTAATATGATCAATTTTGTACCAGCTCAACATAGTTGTTTTAAGATTGGCATGTTGTCAGTGCCACCTGCTGTCCTATAGTTGAGCTAATTTTGAACTCATCTATCGAAGCATAGATTTCAAATGCTTTTCTGCTATTCGAAGGAAAGCCTTTTAAACTCATCTTTTCTTAAGTAATTTTCACATAATGAAAATAATAAATAAGATTTATTTTCCCCATTTAGTGCTATGGCTTGAACTAAATCTAGACTGCTGTAGTTGCTCTATGCTATTTTACTTGCACAAAGAATGCTCAGATTGATACTTTGTGCAGGGAAATATGTAACAAACCAGTTTGTTGAACAGAAGATCTGTAAGTCTTTCAAAATCTTATTAATTAAATGATAAGTAAAATACCTGAATTGAAGCTAACTTTTAATATGTCTGGATCACTGTAGTACTAATTCCCTAGTTCTATATGTGAGACTGAATAAGAAATTACTGTCATCAAACAACAGATTTTTGTCAGGCTGAATTCCATTATTTCCACAGAATTACTCTGAACAATGGGCAGCAAATGCACTCAAGCAGGCAGTATAGCAGATAACTGATAGTGATTTTCAGTACAGATTTTTCTTTTATGACAGGTAGTATAGGTGTTCTGGGAGTAGTTTTCAATGTCTACATTTCATTCTTTCTAAATTTGAAACTCCTTAAATTGTGGCGTAAATTAATGCAGATAATTCTGTAGAGTTTATTTTCATATTAAAACAAAAGCTGTTAGAAAGAAGCTATGTTATCAAACATTTAATCCTTTTGAGTATTTTTACTAGTTATTAGATATTTGTCTTGCTGCACCTAGCTTTACTATGAAAATACTAAAAATACATAGTGATCAAAATTCTACAGCTTGTTGTCAGAATGGGTCACTGTTTCTGTCATCAAGAGTATTCCTAGTATTTGATGCATTTAATAGACATAAATGTACAGTTGTGGAAAAAATATTATAATAGCATGGAAAATATCTTTATTATCAATAAGCATAGTTTATGTGAAGTCCATTAGCTACATATGAGCTGATTTGCTAGTGATTTGCTAATGATTCACTAGGACATAATGCCGCCCTTTGAAAGGGCTCCTATTTTTCTTTTTTATGTTTAAAACTGCACTTTTTTAAACCACCACATAATATGTAGAGAAAAGCAAAACTTTTATATTTTTCATTAAACCAGCAAAAATGGACTATGTCCGTTTGTACACAGTTCAAATAAAAGTTTATTTTAGGACATTGAAAAGTGAAATCAATAGAGATAAAACTCTGATGCCTGTTATGTAGTGTAAACAGCATGATTCTGATGGTTTTGCAATATCTAATGTATTATCCAAGCTCTTCATTCCAGTGCATCATTCCCATTAGTGGGATGCTCTTATTTCTTTTTGCATGCCATCGTTAGATTTTGCAATCCTAGCTTCCCAGGACTCTGCTTTCTGGGTCTCTCTCTCTCTCCTTTTAGTTATGGTAATGAAAAGAAAGATAAGAATCTTTTGGACTCACTAATAAAATAAAAAGATGCTAATATCTTAAGGTTTTCCTCAAGCTGATTAGTATGTGAAAATAAGGGCCATAACCTACTGGATTATGCTGTTTAGACACGTCCAAGTAATCTTCGTATGTTGAAAACCAGAGGGAAAAAAACAACAACAAAACCACCCCCCTACCCCCTCCAAACCCCAAAGCAAAACCACGAAAAATCCCAAACAAAACCCACAAAGAACCCACCAACCAAACTATTCTGTCACCTTCTTTTAAGTGTTGGTTCTATGCTGAACTCATCAATGACAAAATCTTAAATCCAAGAGATCAAGTTCAGAGCTTGTCTAGTATGATAATGACAAAGAATTGTCACTATAGTTTATTTAAATAAATTATGATATCAGTGAACAATTTAATTTGTTTTGGGTTGGGGTCCATTAACACTGTAATGTATTTAACTGTTGTATAGAGCTTGTATGAAGGATAGAAGATTCTCAGCTGGTCTAATTCGATATGCTAATATCAGTGTAGATATGATAATTTATTTCAGCTGCAGATTTGTCATAGCACTTTCAGAATTCAGCTACATTGTTTAGACTTAATCCTTAGTTTCCTGTAATAGCTATACAGAAAGGTCAGATATCATGTAAAAGTTCTATATTACATTTAAAGCCTTTCAATCAGTTTTTATTACATTTTATTACTGTATTAGATGATTTCATCAGAATAATTGAAAAAGAAGGAGCATTTAAGTGAAGTATGGAACTATATTATTTAAAAATAAAAAACTAAACAAGTCAGTGATGATGAACAGTGGGGTTGAGGTAGATTGATCTCTCACAGATTTGTGGCCTTTGTCCTCTGACCTCATCCGTAATCCTTCTCTGAAAGAGACGAGTGTTAGGCTGTAACTACAAGTATTTGCCAGCCACCTGTTACCAAGTCAAAGAAGTAACAAGGAAATCTTTCTGACTTCCCTTCTGCTCTCTCTCTGCTTCCCCCCCACCCTTTTTCCTAGACTTTCATGAAATTTCTAGTGCCCTTCAAATTTATTTGAGATTACTAAACTAATTTAAAAGTTGCTGATGCAGTTTAGTCATGAAGATAATAGGACAAAGAGCATAAAAAGGTCTCATTTCCCTAGGAAATCAACCTTAATATCCAGTTTGTTTTATTTTGCTGGGTTTTATGTTCTGTTTCCTCCTAAGATTTGATTTTGGAGTTGTTGTGAAGGTAGACTCTAGAAATACAGAGTTCTATCTCTGAGAATGTTCCAGGATAGAAACGACGTATTTGATTTTCTGGTGCTTTTTGAAGGCAGTTGATGTTCTAAACAAACAATTTGGGTACAAGATGAGGAATTTAAATAAGAACGTAATTGATACTTTTTCTATAGGGGTTCTGAGATAGATACACATGCTACTTGGCAATTTGTTTTAGAAGAAAAGAATTGTATACATGTATAATCCATTTGTAATTGGATGACTACCCTTTTTCTAGTTAGCAGTGTGTAAATGTGTTTTATGTGGCATCTGCTGAAACCGTTGTTGTTAAGACAAAGTAATTCTTACTCTGATACTTAGTTGCTCCAATTTAATGGATTTTTTTTTTCAAGAAATTCTCCCATGTAAAGTGAGACTTTTGTGAAAAAAAGGTTAACTATATAGGAAATTGTTATTTATGTGATGTAATTTTTAGTAATAAATGCATGAGGAAATTTTTTGCTGAGTGTCACACTTCAGTCTGGATTTTTCACAGTCCTGATCAACTTTCCAAATTTATTTTTACATCTTAAGGCAATAGTTAGTCTCCCACCCAATCACAAATTGGACAGAGACATCCCTGCAGTACTCTTGATTCTTTTGGGAAGTGGTCTACTGCACATTAGTGACTAGGCTATTTATTCTACTTCTCCACGGTAGAAACCTTTGAAATTTCTGACCTTTTTATTTGCTTCTGCATTAATTTAAGTAGATTAACATTGTAAGAGAAGGTGGAGAGTTACCTCTTTGACTCTCCTAGCATCACTTAAAATGTCTTTGGTAATCTGTGCACAAAAGGCCTCTTAATGATGGGTTTTGTCAGCCATAAGCATTGTACTCTACTCTTTGGTAGGTGTTGTACGCTATTATTCCACCATGATTTGATAGAAGCACTTGATTTCTCTTTTAAAATAATTGCATGCCAGATATTTGGTCTCACTTTTCCTGTAACAAATGATTACTATCACCTCTGTCAGTGATTGCACAAAAAGGAAGTATAAACCGCAAGTTCATAAGTGCTCGTGTTTAAAGATATCCTGTATTTTAGGGAAGTATTTTATTCCCTCTCCATTGACCACTAGATGTCACGGTTGCACTGTACCTGGTACTGTACAGTTGCTGAAAAGCTGCCCTAAGGTAGGAGAGAAGTTGAAAACTAGTAAATACTTCATAAAGTCATCAATAATTTGAAATAAGGCCAATATGCCTTTCTTTTAAATCACTAATTGTAATTTTTAACCCAGTTCACCTTTTAAATCAAGGTAAATTTCGATGGGACAAACATTTGTGTTGAATTGTGACCATGTTTCAATTAAATCGTAAGGATATACTCTTACAATTTTACTTTGGATCCTCAAGCAGCAAATATTATGCAATTGCACTCAAATAATTAAAAAAGCAACCTTTTAAACTCTTTTGATTAAATGTGGGATGGAATGTTTCCGTGGGAGTCCAAACTTGGAAATAGTGCTTCTTACCTTGTGTATTACATTATTGTTGCCATACTTTCTGAGTTGTGAGCATGCTAAAATGGAACCAAACTAGAGACTTGAAAGCATTTGCAATTCTGGAGTGGGATCTGTTATACCACGTGATAATCCCTTCAGGCTGAAGCTTGAAATAAGGTGCCCTGGTGTTGAAGCTCGACACCTGGGCAGTTTCATAGACTTCTATTTCTTTTGCTCAGAAAGGAAGAAGGGCAGTCAGGCCTTTCATTGTCCTGAGTGACGTTTCTGTAAGTCCTTCGTGAAGCGTGGCAGGTGAGGGTGAGTTTCCTCAAGGCCGAAGTTCCGATGCGCCGTACGCTGCTTCCATGCGTACAGAGGGCAGACTCGAGCTCCCTGCGCCGGAGCTCGCTCGCTTTGTGCCAGCTGGTTCCCAGCTGGAAGCAGACTCCCCGTGCGGGGTGAGCGGAGCTGTTTTGCCGCTCTGGTGCGGCGGCACGGCCCGCAGAGGGCGCGGTGTCCCCGCCGAGGCAGGCTGCGGTGGCGGAGCCGCTGCCCGTCCCCGCCCCGGCCGCGCTGCCGGCTTCTGGCCGGGCTGGCTCCCGCTGCCTTGCGGGAACCTCGCAAGTGCCTTTCCTCGCTACAGTCCCGCTTTCCCTTTTGCCTCTAGGTTGAAAAAAGCCCAAGAGAAGTCAGGAGTAGCTAACCTCTTCCGTGTATAAGGTGTAAAACAAATGGTGTTTCATGCAGGTATACAGATTTACCGTTATTTACAATTTAGTTTCTGCAGCGTCAAAGTCTCTGCAGATGACAGATGGTTACAGATTTTGGACCAGGAAACTCCGTACTGTGGCTATTTATAAAGCTTTTTTAAAACAATTTAATTTTCCCTCTTGTGCTCCCTTTTCTGTTTCTGGATGAATGTGTGGATGAATGCTGTGGAAGATTCGTATTTTTGTTTTGATTTTTCAAACACACACACACACACACACGGAAAACATCTCAGAAATTAGAAGTGAAGAGCCTTCCCAAATAGTTTGCCCCTTGAGTCAGGTTACTCCCTCTCCACTTGACCAAGAACAAACTTAAAACCCTTTCTTCCCAAAGCAAATTGAACAAACCAAAACACGATATGAATTCTGTGCTGAGAGCCAACAAAAGAAGTATAGAATGTAACTATGTTTGTTTTAAAAGGAGGTGCTGCATAGTTTAATGGAAACTCTTCTCACCTTCCCACTGATTGAACAATACCTAAAAATCAGTAATAAAATTATCTTGAATGAGCCAAGTAAATATTTTTTAAATAAATAGAAACAAAATAATCAGTGAAAGAATAACAGCTGCTCCATAACATCCTTCTCACTTGGATGCTTGTTATTGACTCTTCTCATGGAAAAAACTGAACATTCTGGTATTTTAGACACTCTGTAGCTATTGTAAGAGGGCATGTGTGCTGAGATCAAAATTTATCAGTGATTTCATTACCTTTTTTAAATCTCAAAATCTTGAAGATCTCTTTGTCTACCTTTATACGCAAATGTCTAAAAAGCTGACCTAAGTTAATATTAAACCTGGTTAGGGATGTGTAGCATAAAATTTTCCACTAATTCTAAGGTTGGCTCTTTTATGGTTGACTTGCTTTTTAAGGTCAGGTAGTTTTGGCAATCAAATCCATGCTAGCAGGGTCAGGACCATGAGTTAAGAGAACGGTTGTTAACGGAATAAATGTTACTATTGTCATTAAGTTTTAAAGTCTGGGTATGACATCTGGAGGCTTGATTTTCAGTGATGTGTATAATGAAGTGAGGAAGAGATTTTTACTGTACCTGCCTTGCTTTGAGATCTTCTTAACGTCTATTTGTTTTTAAACTCTTTCTCAGGATATGGAAGCAAAATGAGTTAATGTCAGTAAATGCACTGATGTGTCAGAATTGTGGATTTTATTCATACTTAAAGACTTGCATTGAGGTGGCTTTGTTTCATATTATGTCTTTTTTTTTTTTCTCATGGCAGTGTTTTAAAAAGTTATGTGCATGCATAATCATATGCAGCACTTTATTGCTTATTTTTGGCAGTGCACAAGAGCAAAAATTTAATTTGCTCTTTTCCAAAAGTGCATTGTGTTTATGTAATGGATTTGCATCAGTTGCAGTCTGTAACACAGCTAAGTGTTTTAATTGGCAGAACACCCACATCAAGACTTGTTTGTTTTTCTGATAAGGAAAATGCCAGCTAAGTTAGACCATATGTTCCATTCAAATAAGAAGCGACATATTCACATATAATGGTCATTCTTTAAAAATAAAATTAAAATGAAAAAGTAACACAAAATTAATGTGGAAGAGGGACAAGTTTATACATAAGTATGAATTTCTGTTAATTTTCATAAACACCAAGTATTTTGCTAAGGAAGGCTGGTCAGCTCACATTTTAAGTACTTGTGGTTTATGGCTGTATCTGTTGATGACCTGAGTGATGTTAAAATTGAAGTGTACATTGTTTGCTGTTTTTTCTCAGAAGTATTGACATGGTCTTTGTTGTTTAGTGAATAATTGCCCACTTTCAGAAGGCTTGAAATTCACTTTCTCTATTGTAGTTTAACAGTGCTTTAAAAATGTGTGGAATATGGTAGTAAGATGGGAAGAAAAATAGAAGTTAGAGAGCTCTGTTTAATGAAATACATCCTCTTCAGCTGCCAGTCATGAAGGAGCTTGACAGGCTTCTAGTGCTTCACAGCTGCAGAATCTATTTCTGCTTCTTCAGGGGAAATTGGAAAACTTCCACACTCTTTGCCAGCCTGAGAATCCCACATTAGGCATCTGCTGTGCTTTTTCTGCAGAAAGGGGACCCTGACATTGCCCAGCTGTCAGAGATGGCATTTGAACTCCTGCTGATGATATTGGGGGAGCTTTTACTTGTGCTCTGATCCTGATAGCTCACTAGAGAGAAAAAAAAATTAACTGACTTCTTTTTTTTTTGTTTGTGGGTAACTTGTAGGAAATATTCAAAGTTGTGTCCTGGCTTAGACCCAGCTTTGAGGCACACATTCTTAATTTCTTAGAGTGCTGATTTTGCTTCAGGACTTTTCTTTTTGCCCACAAGGATGACAAAGTCATCATCATATTTGACTTGTATTAACTTCTAATTCCTAGAACAGAGCAATACTGATTTTTAAGGACATAACTCATACAGTATATGCTAATATAGGACAAAGCTAAATTTTTATTAAAATGTATGCTCACCAACTTCCATTGACTATTCTCATCAGTGAAAACCACCATATTACTGAAAATCTAGTCAGGAATATTGTGTATACATGACGACAAGTAATAGTAGTTTGATGTGAGAAGTGAGAAACTGGGTAAGAACCAGCTGTTGATGTGGTTTCTGAGAAATAGAGATTGGTGTGACTTCCTTTAGCTATGTGACAATTTCTTTGTGGCAATGACATGACCAAGAAGATGGTAGAGTTTCAGCAATAGACAAGGAAGCAGCTCATTTCAGGCTGATGGGCATTAACTGCCTGTGTTCCACTGGATGTTATATTTGGTAAAAGATAAATTATTTTTTTTAAAAATCAAGTGATATTACATTAGGTTAATCTAGTTTTTTAGAATCCAAACCTCTGATGATTGTAGAAAGGAAAAAAGCCTGATGGCCAGTATTGCCAAGAAGCCAGGAATTTAGAGAATTAATTTAACATCTGTACCAACTTCACATCATTTTATAAACCTTCAAATAACAGAGAGGCCTCTGAATGATTCCATTAAAAAGGAAGAGGAGGAACATCCAACAGAAAGCTTACTTTCACAAAAATAAATTATTTGATAATATTTTAGAGATTCACGTAAATTACAGTAGGCCCCTAAGCTGTAAGTGCCAGTGAGTTGATCAGTTTATTCATGAAAGATTTGAGTGTAGTGCAACAGCTGACTGAAAGATTTGGCCTTAAATGTGAGGAATTCCATTTTCGGAGAAGAGGTTTAGGATGTAAATACCATCCTTAAATACATGGGTTTTGATAGATAATTGGTAGTATAGATTAACTTCATTTAAAGCTGGGAATAGTTATTGTGGTGTGGTTAGTTTTCCTGTTTCACATGTGTTGATATATGTACTTAATTCTGACAGTCATTCAGAGTATCTGTGTGGTTTTAGAAAACTCTTTCTATTGTTTGTTTTGGGGAATTTTATCTTCTGAACTGCAGAACATTTATTTTTTGGATTAGTCTAGAAAAAAATTATTTTTAATACTAGTTGTAATTTAATATCAGCCTAGATACATTGATATCATTGTGTTCCAGTGGTGACAGCAGCCTGGTGGCTTTTTCTGTGTTGTTTTTGAAACACATGGATGTCCATGAGCTTCTGAAGAATTTTTTTATTATATCATTGCCTGTGTATTTAGAATGATTATGCTGTGATCTGGTGCAGTGTCTTAAATAAAGTAACAGCTTGTCTTTTATGTTCTTGAGTTAATCTCCAATTTTTTATTGGCACTTGTATATTTCACTATTTATTTTATTAAGTGAAATCTGTTTCTCTTATGTCCTGTGCAGAATGTGAAAGATGATGGGCAGCATGTATGGAGATTGAAACACTTCAACAAGCCTGCCTACTGTAATCTTTGTTTGAACATGCTAATCGGAGTAGGCAAGCAAGGTCTCTGCTGTTCTTGTAAGTATAAGCATTTCAGTATCCGTTTGCTTACATGTCTGTTCCTAGAAATGTTGTTGCTGCATAACAAAGAACTAGTAGCTTCCCATTACAAAACCATTGCCACCACAGTAGTGTCTCCTCCTCCTCTTCTCTGCTTGAGTGCCCACAGTTGTTTTTTTTTTAATTTTTCAGGATATTTGGCTTTAAAATGTGTTGTTTGAGGGAGTTTTCTGCTTTCTAAGGGTTATCACTGTTAGTTCCCTTTGGAGTCTATCGCTCTTTTTTTCTTTACTACTATTGTTTTTTTATTTTCTATTAATGAGTGTCAGGCTTAAGTTTTAACTTTATACTTTTGTTACTCCTCTTTTGTTTTTATTAATAATTGTACAATGGACGTCAACTTGACAAACATCTAAGTCACACGTTTTTTGATTCAAATTTCGCACAAAATCTTTGTTTTGTTAATTGTGAAAGTGAAAATCCCAGTTTCCCAGAAATCAAGTTTCTTTAACAGTTCTAAAGTTGTGCATAGCTACTTGTTTTGTAGTCATAAATCTCAATCCACATATTAACTGCTTATAGATTTTAAGAAAAGGAACACAGAAAAGCTACTGCATCTAATTTGACCTTCATCAGGCTGCTAGATGCAGTTACTACGCTTCAGTTCCTTGAGCTGCATTTCCTGGTGATCTGTGTTTGACCACCTCGTAACATGTCTCTTGAGAAACCAAGGCTTGCTGAAAGATACCCTGTCTCCATTTGAATGTTTCTAGCAATGGATGATCCATATCTTTCTTTTGTGGTGTGTTCCAATGATTAATTTTTTTTTTTTTTTAAGACCTATTTTCTGATTTGAATGTGTCTTGTAGATGGTTCCAATGATTGGTTCATGTTATGCCCTGCTCCATTAGGTTAATGAGATCTTTAGTACACAACTGTATTCTTCTCATGATGGTACCGAGTAGTCACCTTTTGTTTTTCTTCTTTGTGAAATAATTGGTTTCTTAGTGTAGCTGACTTTCACTGTTTTTGGTATGATAGATAGCCCCTCACAGCTGATGAGGATGTTTCTGCCTGTACAGTTCTATTGATTTTATTTGAGATTAGTCTGAATGAATGAAGGTTTTGAATTGACCATTTCTCTTCTCTGGGGGCCACAGACCTCTCTAAAATATAATCCAGTTGTAAATCCTTGTATGTGTTCTCACACTGTATAATTTCATTCACCGTGTTATGAAATGGGAAAGATACATTTATTAAAATTCAAACAAATAGAAATTGCATAACCTGAGATTAATAAATGCTGATGACAGTAACTGGAATATATAAATAAAATACTGATTTGACCATTAGATCTTAAAATGTTACGTTCTTTAATATTCTTTTTTGTCTGATATTGTGGATAAATAAGACCCATATATGTTGGAAAGAGAGTTCAATTGAGCAAATAATGTAGATCACCTTCTTCAGTAGTTATCAGAAATGGGTAGACCAGTTACCTAAACTGTCCCAAAAACAACAGCCTTACAAGAGCTGTAATTTTTTTCTGCTGCAGTGTATCTTTTGAGAATGTATTTATTATTGTGCTTCTCATTTATTTTGTGAGAGCAATGGTCTCAGAGTATCTGAAGAACATGTTCTTTTCAGTTACTTCACGCAGCAAGAGGCATGAGTCTACTTGCAAAACTATTCCACTATTTCCTTATTTAGCTAAGCTTTTTCTCCGGTATATTTTCAAAGCATTGCTATAGATTTCATTATTTGCATTTTAGATTGTGTGGGAGGAAAAAAAAAAAAAAAGGGAGAACCACAGGGGTCCTCACCATCCCTCCATGGTCCAATCAACAATGTTACTCCCTGCAGTTTGTCTGATTAATGGCTGCGCCTCCCACTGGGTTTGTGTAATAGGTGCAAGCAAGGTGTTTAGAAGTACTTTGTGCTTAATTGCTCTCGAGGTCAAAAGCCTGAGACATATACCATGCAGGGAGAAATTCATTCTCAGTTTTTAATAGTTGACTCTATTGAATGCAGGCATAAGCTTATAGCATTATTTCCTCATTTTGGCACAGTTGTATCACTGAAGTCAGGAGAGCTTTGCATTGTGCCGTGCACTGTATGTTTTCCAAATGCAGCTAGCATGATCTTTACAGACCTGATCGGCAATAGTAGTTACCTAAAACTGGTGTTGGAGAGCTTACGGAAAAAAAAATGCTTCTCCAGAGTTGATGTTTTGTAAAACAAGAGTTAAAGTTATGGTGATTACATGGAATGCATGAAAACAATTGCTATTCGAAAATGGACTAATCAGCCATTTCAGATTTATGAATCAATGGTAGGAACAACATAAATTCATTGGCTTTTATTTTTGTGCTTGCCAGCTGCTCTCATGCCTATAGTTTGTAAAATACATATTTCTTCCTACTAGCAAATGACACCAAACCATTTGGCAGTCACCAATTTGTCTTTAATATTTTTGTCATTTGGGAATTATTGTGAAAAAATTTAGTAAGGTCTGATTTAATTAAGCATTTCCTGTTATGCAATGATAGTGCATTCTTGAATTTCTCACTTGCATAATATTTCCTGTTCTAATTGGCCTTTTGTATTCCATGGAAAAAGCAGTCTAGTTTGAGTTTTCATTGACTGATTGGATTGATTATTTAGAGATGACATGCTGGTAATGTTATTTGTTTCATAGAAATGTAGTCAGAAACGCCATTCCCTCAACATCTAATAGCGTGCGTCTTTTTTTCAGTTTGCAAGTATACAGTCCATGAACGCTGTGTCTCCAGAGCTCCCGCATCTTGCATCAAAACATATGTGAAGTCTAAAAAGAATACTGATGTAAGTTTGGGGTAGCATTAACTTTGCCATGTACCTGTGAATTTAGTAACTCTGTATATCCACATTTTTCTTTTGCAGGTAATGCACCATTTTTGGGTAGAAGGAAACTGTCCAACAAAATGTGATAAGTGTCACAAAACTATCAAGTGTTACCAAGGCTTGACTGGACTGCACTGTGTTTGGTGTCAGATTACAGTGAGTATACTATAGTAAAACCTTTCACACGGGTTCAAGAGATAAAGATCATTGAATGTCTTTCTATAGCTTCATAATCTGCAATGTCTTATTCGATTTAGTCATCAGCAATGGCTAGCATGCATTTAAGGAATGATATATACAGAGTATTCTTAGGACTTCTTAGCTGTGGCAAGAAAATATGCTTATTTCATGTCATGAAATGCTTATTTCAATATGTCTTGAAGCAAATTTGCTTCATGACAATATCCATACGAAAATAATGCGAACCACTAAAGAGCAGAATTCCCGATCTACGCTACAAAAATGTTACAAAAGAGTTTTCTGTACCAGGAAAAATCAAGGTCACTGTGACACTAGGTCTAATTGGTGGTGTACTGACAGGCAAATGAAATTGAGGACATCTGGTAGGATACAGTGATTCCAAGTGTCTGGGAATAATAGCAGAGACAAGTTGATAATATACTAATCTGTGCACCAAGTCAAATATATACAACTTCTGTGCGCTCCTTATTCAGCAGGAACCAGTAACTGGAACTAATGACATTCAGGGAACACTGCCCTTATAAGTGAGATCTTCATGCTAGAAGGAGCAATGCCAGTATTTCTGTTTCTAGCCAGGGCAGGATTTAAATCTAAATGGGGAGAGATTTCAGCCTTCTTTGCGTGTATTTGCTGGTTTTGCTGATATCATTATTATTATTGTTACGGAACAGCAGTTGTTTGTTCAGTGCTTTAAATAATAACATGAGACTGAGGCATTAGTGAATGTTTGTTTTAAACATACAAGTTTGGATGTTTTATGACATATTTTCTTAACATAAGAATACAAAATATGAAACATCATCAAAGAAAATAGATCCAGGATGCTTTCAGTGATAAGCTGTTATGATTACTTAAAAAACAATATTTTAGAAGAAAGCAAATATGTAGTCCAGATTGCTGTCAAAATTTGGATAATTTATGTAAAGAGTAAAACACCCAATCCAAAATGTTTTGCATGTAGATAATTAAGCTTAGGCAATGGCTATATGTGTTCAGCAAGAAAAATAGGGGTGTTCTGCTGTAGATATAGAAGCATTTACACCTGTATAATATGTGTATATCATTCAAGAAATATATATTGTGTAACATATATTGACTTCTAAAGTCAAAGGAAGTTGCAAATTCTATCTTTCCTCAGTAGAAATTATTTTCCCATTAGCTCATGTGGATCTGGACCAGATTCATAAAGGTCTTTTACTCCTTGAAGTTGTACATCAAGATTCAGAGGATTTTTTTAAGAACTGTTATTCACTGAAGAAGTACTGAGGAATTATTTATAATTGAAATCATTCTAAAAAAAAAAAGGCTAAACTATTTTGAAAATATCTTGGGTGTATGTGGGCTTATTTAAATGCCTAAATAGCTGTCAAGGTTCCAATTAAAAATGGGTGTGTGTTTTTTGACAGCTGAAATTGAAAATGTTGGCACTAAGGTTTACATTTTTCGATTTATTTCCATCAGTAATTTGAACTTTTTTTTAAAAGTAATTTCGTATTGTCAAATAAATTTAATAATATTTTTATTTGTTTTTATAGCTTCAGATGTAAATTAGACACAAGCGAAGAATGAGTATTTTTAAATACTGCAAATTATTTTTCAACTTCCTGGTCACTTGCAATTCACTGTATTTGATAAATTGTATTGCAATAACTTCATTTTCTAATGGTGATACCTTTATTACAGAAAAAAAGTGTTTTACATTTCTAACAGATGCATGATTTTTGAATGGATATTCTAAGGTTATATAATTATCATCACATCCTTCATGCGTTTTTCAACTCCTTGTACTGCACATTTACGGCTTATAATCGAAGGGGATGCTCTTTATTACAGAACTAATTCTGAGCCTCTTTCATGCATTTTAAATATATCTGCTCTTACAACTTAATAGGGTCACTTCTGATGTCAGATAACTGACTCAAGTCCCAAAATTTAGAGGTATTTTTGACTAAGGAGGCTCGTTATACTGACTTCTCAGCCAAACCCATGATCTCTCTTCCATATAGTTTGTAGTTCTCCACCATAGTCATGTAAGTGTTTTTCTCTTCATCTTCTCTCCAGCAAATACACCTTCTCCTGCTTTGCAGGTTTGTGAGGGAGGTAATATTCTACAAGAGACAGGTTTAGGATAAGGGAGTTTTGGGGAAATGTATTTAAAACCTGCTAAAATACAGGTTTTTTGAGAGGAGGCATGCATATTATTTTATTTCTTTGTGTTAAAGTGTTATTTTCATTAGAGCTACATTTCTTCTACCTTTTCTGTTATTTGCTATGTGCCGATTCTGTTGTCAGAGATCAGCAGAGACTAATAAGAAGATTAAGCTATTTTTTCATAGATAGGTTTGCATGCCACTGAGTAGCAAAGCTGCTAATTACCACTGAATGTGTGAAGATACTTTCATTTGATGTAACATGGCCTGGTGTGCATTAATTATGGTGCAAGTAGCCTTACCACTGAGGCAGAGAATTAGCATGACAAATTATTTAGATTACAGGGCTACTGAAATACCCTCACAATAAGGCTTTAATACTCAGAGTAAATCGAAACTCTTTAGACTTTTATTTTCTGTTGCTAAGTAACTGCCGTAAAAGGTAGCTTTGCAGTATAAATGAATGTGGACAAGGCTAATACTAGGTGCCATTCGGTTCAAAATTCAGAAATGTCATGTCAAAATTAACTGTACCAGATAATTTTATGAAGACCGTATTACTAGCAAAGTTTATATACATAAGCAGTTGGTACAGTTTTATTGTAATTTTGATAGAGTTCATATGAGTTAAACTGTTTAAGGGAAAATGAGTCAGTCATTGAAAAAATGTGATTTACAGATGCAGACACTGAACTTCAGGTTTTGTAACAGCTTTTGAACCTGTTGAACTAATGCTGTATGCTACCTGTTACACTAGATAAATCACTTGTTAATAAGATTTTCACCTCACAACTCCTGATATTTATTAGCCTGATTATTTTTCTTTGCTGTGAATATACATATATTTTCAAAAATGTCCGTCTCTATGGGAAATGGATGCTATCTGAACACCTTAATGCATTTTACCGAATCTATACAGAGATAAAAATGCAGAACAGTTTAGGTTGGAAAAGACCGTTAAGATCATGAAGTCCAGAAAAATAAACGTTCACAAAATTTTACAATATTATGTTTATTTTATTCTGACTATCTCTAATGATATTGCAAAGTATACCAATTAAATGTGAATACTTTGCATGATCCAAGCACACAACTCTGCCTTTGTACTACATGGCTGAATGTTTAGAGACATTTGAATTGAGTTAAATTCTAAATTACGAACAGGAGCTCTTGATTGCTAATGCAAAATATTTCATCATTTATCATTACTTGTTACCATTTTATGTTCCTGTTATATGCACAGTTGTCCATTTGACCTCTGTAACAAAACGGAAGTCAGCCTATGCGCTTCTAGTCAGCAGACCCGAGGATATTCTTTTCATGTTTTCAGAGTAGAACTATTGTCATTGCTTTCAAGAAAACTGGATGAATTCTAAGAATAAATTAGAAAAAGGAGAGAAATTCCAGTTCCTCGGCAGTCAGTGGAAGCCTGAATCAACACCAAAATTTACCCAGTGAAGCTTAACATATGATATTCCTGTGTTTTTCTCTTATATTTGAATCTGTAGTGGCTATCAGCGTCAGGAAGGAAGCAGAGTTACGCCAATAGTGCCAAAAGCTGCCTTGAATTACCCACTAGTAGTAGAACAGAACTGACTCAGTGCAAGCAGCTCTCTTCTGAAATGAAGCTTTTGGTCACCAGTATGCTGATGTTACCGTACTGCCGTGCAATGTTCTTATTTTGTGTGCTGATCCACACATAGAATTTCCAAACTGGAAAATACTTTAATCCATCATTCTTCACTTCAATATAAATCTGTTCGTTTTGCCCATGCTAGGGAGCTGTCCGCTGCAATGTGTTTTGTTTTCCTTCCAGTACTTTAGTAATAATTAGGATGATGAAACTCACCCCATTCTAGGATGCCCATTTTCTTATGCTGTAATAGTAAAATGCCTAAGTTGAATCTTTGTTTTCTGTCTTCATGCAGTTGCATAACAAGTGTGCTTCACATCTGAAACCTGAATGTGACTGTGGACCTTTGAAGGACCATATTTTACCACCCACATCAATCTGCCCAGTAGTCTTGGTGAGTTGTCTGTACGTTAATTTCAGATGTAGTCCTCTCTCATATGCAGCACTGAAACGCTGCTGGGACTAGCCACCAGATATTTGTTAAATTCACAGGACTATGTGAAGCTTAACACAATGTGTAATCCTGGCTGATGGGTTTATAGGCATAAGTGTGCTTTACCCTCTGCATATTGCATTTTCCTTCATGTGAGAATGAACTTTCTGTAGGGCATATTATAACTGAAGCTGACTCAGGTTTTATCACTTATTCAGACTGTACTTACCAGAAACTGTATAGGCAGAACACTTCTACATTTTACATCTTTTATAGATCCACCTTCCCAGAATAATGAAGTTATTCTTATGGGCAGTTTTTGCTTGGGATGCATATTGTATATCTGCAATGCTGAGGTCTCTGATCTAAGCCGGAGGTTACCTAGAATGATGACACTGGTCTTGCAGTAAGCTATGCATCAACATTATGGTATATTTTATTCTGCAGTCGTGGACAGTAAATTTCTCTGTCCACAAAAACAATAACTCAATTCAATGAAAATAAAAATGCGTGCTATCTGCAGGTTGTATAGAAAAGAGCTGACCATTTTATCATTAAAAAAGAGCTCGAGAATTAACTTATGTATTCACATATTAAATTGGATATTTTATGCTGATGAAAGTCATAGCGTCATCATATTCATAAGAGAACAGATGAGTGGTCCTCTTTAAATATATTTCATAATAAGTGTAAGAAATGCTTGAACTTAAGAAAGTGTAATTTATTGAGGGAAGGCAAAAAAAGAAAATATACATTCTAATCTTAAACCAGTTGCTGATCATTAGGAATAATATTTGTGCCTATTGTAAGTTACTTGTTTTCTAATGAATCCTTTGGGCTGTTTGCTTATAAATCTGCTAAAGAACAGATGCTAGACTTTGGCCCTCTACGTGTGTAAAGTGGGATTATTCCATTGCTCTCAAAGAAATAATCCAATGGAAACGTGCCTTTAATATTTATTAAATATTTTAAATATTTTTTAAGTCACTAGAGTGGCTTTGTAGATTGTCTCTATGGTATTTTAGTATTATCTGGACAAGTTCTGATTAATAGTTATAAAATATTATTTTAAGTTTGTTGGATGATTATATTCTGTATTACCATATTTAATTTTCGGGATTTGAGGTCATATTTAAAAGTTTGCATCTGGAAATTATGATTCTGTTATTGGGCTGTTGTTTTCATTTTAATGTTATTTATCATTTGCCATTGGTATAAACAGAATGAATCCTCAGCATGAAATTTTATCTTCAGTTATATTGGCATAACTACATTTTCTTTTCAGGAGAGGAAGAGGAATAGAGGAATTAAGATTTTTATTCCACAATTGGAGTTTAGTTAAGTTGTTTAGAGGATATGTAAAACCACTCTAGAGTCAAATCACCCTTGAGTAGGTTTGTTTTATCTCCAAATTTTCAAGGCATAAGCAGAAGTAAATATATTTTCCTGTTTTGGAATCGTGTTACTAACAATGCAACACAAGACATGTATTTCAGCACAATTTATATTGTTAGGAATGGAAAATATATTTTACCACGATTTAATGGGGACTTTATAATTTTGTAGTATATTTGTTCATCTAGTTTCTTCCAAAAATGCATTAGAATCCTGAGTTTAATTACGTTAAAAATACTACCTCACTGACCTAGCTAATAGTAATTTTTTCTAAAAGTGATTGGTTATAGTGTACATATAATTTGTGTTAGTAATTTTTTAATTAGTGTCTCCTATTTCCTGTTATGGGGATTCCTTTAGAGAAACATAATACTTCAATGTATGTGAGACCAGCCTTCTCAATAATGACAGCAAAACCAGTGAATATATTCTTGTCAAAACTGTCTAGCCATGCAATAGGAAGTGTGTCTGTTAATAAAAAATTATGTGTTCAGACATGAAAATCTGACTGTGGAGGGGTTCTTCACCCAGGTCACACATTTAGCTTCAGTGATCAGCTGAGCATTAATGTTCTTGCAGTCCTGCATAAATGTGGAAGGTAAATAAAAGCAAATAACCATAATGCTTGCTGTACCAGGCATATCCATGAGTGTTTTGAGGTGTCAGAGAAGAATGTGTTTTCTTCTCCCATAGAATATAGGGAAAATAATAGATGAAAAATCTTGTATCTTTGATCTCCCTTCCACCTGTAACTTTGGAAGTCCAGATTTCTTCCAGAAAACTGCAGAGTTCATCTCAGAACATGATGCCTTCTCCTAAGTTTTCCTTCAAGAATACAGGGTGAATCCCTTCTCATCTTTTCTCTTTTGCAGAACTAGGGGCATTAATATTTTTGCCTTTTTCTTGCAGCATTTCTCACGTCTCATTTCTTCAGTTCTTATGAAGTCCAGCCTCAGCAATTTCTACACAGTCGAAGGACTTTCTCATACATTGCATTTCACAACACCATGTATTGTATCAGTGCTAGCAAAATGATCTCTCAGCTGAGTGACTCTTAGTGGCTGGAGAGAGAACCGAAATGCCTTGTCATGTGAAAGTTAGATGGCTGGCCTAAGTTAAATAAGGGTCCTCCCATCTTCAGAACTGCACAAAATAGAGCTTGTCAAATGTTATTTTTGAATATGATAAGCTACATTGTCATCTGAAAAAAAAAGCGATGGGGAAACTCATGTAGTTGATACTGTGCACATCATGAAAACATCACATGTCTGTCTAGATTCAGTGTCTTGTAAAGATTTTTCATATCTCACTGCATCAATTTTAAGTGTTTTAGTAAAATGTAGTCTGTCAACTTTAGTCCTTTTTACTTTTCTGTTCACCAGATATAAGGCTTGTATGGTGAAGTTTTTTGTTCAAGTTAAATGAGTTTTGTTATAAACTGTGTGCACATCTCAAGTGATAGTCTTTTAATAGATGTCAGATACACTTTAATGTTACTCTCTTTTATTTCAGTAACATTTTAATTAATTCATACTGATTGAATAAATGTACATTGAGACTTGTTTCCTAATGAGGGCACATTTAGAGGAAGGGTTTTGCATCATTCTGATATCCTGTGGGTAATTATATTCTAATTATATGGTGGGGGGGAAAGTCTATAACTCAGTACTGATATTGTTCATTGGACCCAATTAATTACATGCACATAATGAAAGTTCATGATAAGGTTGACTGGCAGTGAGTTTTAAAATCTTTAACTCAATTGAATCCTAGCCTACCAGGAGTACAGAATTAGATTATAACCAGGTTTAAAACTGGGTATTGGAATGAGATGAGTGACTAGTGAAGAAAACAAGATTGATCTCTGCTTATGAGAAAGTTTCCCTCACCCTGTCCCTTTATAAGGCAGAAAGGGAAAAATGCTAGTATGCATTTTGTCTTCATTTCATGCCTTCCTTTACTTTGCCCCATTTTCTGATGAACATATAGGATGTTCTAATTTTTATTTGTGTCTGTAGAACAGTAATTAGATTTTCAATTTCCCACCAAAAGAGATACAACGCTGGATAGTGACAAACCAACCAATAAAAGCTTACTATTTAATAAATAATAATTTGTATTTATTTTATAATGCATGATGATTTTGATTCTCCTATTGTATATGTGAGTTTTAAAATGAATTTTTTTCACTTAATTTCTAGCATTATGCTTTAAAATTATAATTAAAACTGTTATTTGTGGAATAAAAATAAAATTAAGGAATAAATTGTAAAACATAACGTACCCTGCTTACAGTGTAAGCATTACTATATCGCAATTATCACTGTCCCCATAGTAACCAGTTTATTTCAAAGGTGGAGACTGGTATAATATTGAAGGTAAGAAATGAAAAAAATAAAATTTAAAACTGGATGCTTTTCATTGTGTTTTGATATCCAACTTCACTGTTTTGCATTCTGGGAAAAATGGGTCATCATGATAAAAAATTTGAAACAGTTTGCATTTTGTTTCTTTTCTGTTGTGAATGAATTTGACTTTTGTGTAGTGAAGATGTTATAACATTTTGAGACAAAGTCATTTAAGCATAAATACAGTTTATGTAAATAAGGAATATATATATAGAGAGAGATTTATATATATAAAATATATAGAATTTTCATACATCATAGTGTAGATCTATTTATATACACTAATATGAAAGACCATCATAAGTCAAATTCACTTGACCTCTTATTTTAAAATATAAATGGCTATATATTTTGGTGGAGGAGACAGATATATCTGATTCCTCTTTGATTTGGCATTTTATTGTACAAAATCATGAATGTTCAAAAATCTGTTGTTTATGACTAGTTCTATTTAAGCATGTAGAACAATATCCACAGCAGATTACAAATGTTTTAGATAGGAAATGTGCCTTATTCAACTAAGCAATATACATTACGATATATACCTTCAAAGTTTTGTGTAAATATAGCAAGTGTGTTGACATTCTGGCAAAAAGTAATACAGAATTAAACTTGAAAATACTGTTTAAGAATATCTTTCACTATCGGTATTTAGACTAGATAGAATAGCTATTGGCTATGTTATAATTACAGCATAGTTCAATAGATATTTTTTCCATGACTGGTAATATGTTTTACTAATATTATTTTCCTGTGAGGAAATGTAGACGTTATTCACATAGGAAAGCAGAGTTGTAGAGAGAGAAAAAGGGAATTAGCAGTGCCTGGTTGAAGAATGAGCTTTCTTAATCCCTTTTCCAGTTATTAATCCTAAAATGATTCTTCTGTTTTTATAATAGTAGAGGTCAGTTTTAGCTCAGTTGAATCCAGGCTCAACATGGAGCACAGAAAGTCAGTGCAGCGTGTATGTATTTTATGAGCAACTCAATCCTTTGAAGTTGAGTACTAGCCTTATCCTGAGTGTCTGAACAAAGATACTGTGAAAACCAAGTTATTTGAATATATATGCTTGGGGGGGAGTTGAATTTAAATCTGGTTGTTGAATATTAAGTAATGACATAGCAATTGAAAGAGATTTAGAAAACAAAACAAACCACTTTTTTACTTTTCAATTGTGTATCATATTGCAGCTTCAGTTCTCTGAGAATCTAAATCAGACTTGAAATATAATGGTGTGCTTATCTACACTAAGAGCTTTTTCATTTCTTTGAAGTCAGAAGGAAATTAATAATTGCCCTGGAGGAAAATGTATCTTCCTAACTAATTAGCTGTTCGACAAACACAGTTCAATGTTAAAATAATAAGATGCTGATAAACTGAGATGGCAGCCATTCAATCATGTTAAGTTATATCTAGTTGCCTGCCCACAGCTCATCACTGCTGTCTGTTTCGAGGTTTATTCCTCACATCCTCTCCCATTGAAGTTTAATATGATTTTATTTTCAAAATTCTTTTCCAACACTTTTGTCTTTCTTGGACAGTGTATATAATCAGCTACTATAGCCCAAGTTCGAGTTGCAAATCCAGTTGAAAGTCTTGGACCATATATTGATGCACCTATTGAATGGGTGCAAGATGTAAGGCAAGTTGTCTTCAGAAAACTGAATTAACTAAGGCCAACATGATAAATGAGAAAGACTTGGTTGTGATTTAGTGTGTAACTCTTTACCTTTAACTAAAAAAGTGGCACAAAGTATATTTACAAAGTTACCACATAGTGATTCCTTGTTCAGAAGAAGGAAATGCAGCAGTTTTAGAAGTTATTCTTAAATGCATATTCTCCATTCCAGCCTTGTCTCGTTGCATGTATTTTGGTTACCAGTATTATGGGTGACAAAATGCTTCCTTCTCAATAGCGTAATGTGATTTTTCTATTTTTTTTTTTTTTTCCTTAGCTGCAAATGCTTTTCTCAAGACAGCTCTCAAATTAATTAGAAGCCTTAACTTTCATTTATAGTATGGGCATTGCAGCTCACTGGACAGTATTTTTGTTGAGAATTGGTTAATAATCTTGTCCACAGGATGACTTTTAGCTTCTGCCTAGGGATGTAGAGCTGGGTATTGTGCTACAGCTCTATGAGCTTTCAAGACAGCATGATGTGTTGCTCTAATATTGGCTCTTTTGATTAGCATGTACACTGAGTCAGAGCTGGAAATGTGGAGAATTTATAAAATAAATTTTCAAAATATTTTAGGACATCTGAGTCACAGTTACTTTGATGTGATATCTAATAGATACTACAGATAGATTGCCCACCATGGTTTTGGCGTAGTGGTGATGTGGTTTTTTTTTTAGTTTTCAGGATTTTTGAATCCTTAATTCTCTTTGGTTATTGTGTAATTATGGACAGAAATTTCATGGAATGGGAATTTTGTAAGCAGCGTCTTGAATGCCATAGAAGTTTACAAAATTACGGTCTAGGAGTACCTAATAGTATTAATAATCTATTATTATTATTATTATGTCCTTAAAGATTCCCATATCATATTTAAACAATATATTAGAACAAATTTTTATATTATAACATATTTAAACAAAATATCTCTAGGTAATCATGGAGCAACCTTCCTTCGAGTTCCTTAAAAAAAACCCCAAAGCATCAGTTTGGTATTCAAGTCACATATTTAAATTTCCATGGCCTTCATCTTGCAAACATTTGAGAATATCTTTACGTGGTATTCCATGCATTCTATCTGATCTTCTATGACCAAATTCCTTTGATCAGTATCGTTTAAGTTCAAGTTTTGGAGTTCTATAATAAGATTTTTTTAAGTAACTATTTCAGTTTTTGCATAATAACATAAAAATATACTTCTGTCATTATGCAATCCCATGTCCAAATAGGGTATATGCTTCATCCAAAAATATATATCATAGAAGAAGTAATTATCATACACAAGTAATCTCAAGTTTTAAGTTGTCACCTGGCAAACTGTGTAATGGTATTAAGCGCTTACTAATGACTTACTATGACTTTGCAATCCTATGTAATGTATAAGTAAATCGTTGTTTCGTGTTATGAAATACATTGATTTAAATAATCTTGTGTAGGAAAGAATCCAGAAAATTATATTTGCAGTTATTGATTAAAAGGCAAAGTGGGAAAAAGCAATTGTTGCTGTATTTGCCCTGGATTCTGTGTCAGCAGTTTAAATATAAAGAGATAGCTCTTTAGTAAGCCTTTAGTAACTTCATCTGTTTCTATCTTAAAGCGATGATAGAGTATGATATTTCTAAGTGTTAGTGTTTTCTGCAAAGGAAAAGATTCTACCTCTATATAAAGAAAGAATGCAAGCAGTTTTTGAGGATTAATGATGTATAGCTTGTTAATTGTAGCAGAAGAAGGTGTTTTAAACAAGTTTCCTGGATTTGGATGAGGATTCAAAGACTTGGAAGATAAAATAAAAACATCTCTCCAGGTATCAAGTATCTCTCTTTGCAATTCAAAAGAATGAAGTCCTCAGGTTTTCTAATATTGTTAGCTGGTGTTCAAATGATCCCACACATACTTTCCAGAGTGTAAATTATATAATACGACAGCCAAAACATCAGGAAAGTACACTTGTGCAAAAGTGTAACGAAGTACCATGTACGTTGTTGTTAAGTATGACTGCTGCAAGGTAATGTTTCTTGTGAACACTCTGTCCATCCCAGGTGTTTGGTGTTGCAGCCTAACATTCTCTTTTTCCAACAGACGCTTCCCACTTTAGGAGGTTTGCTCCCTGAGGTGCGTAGCGGGAGGCATCCATGAACGCTCGAGTACTAACAGTCCGTGATATTGTACATTCTTTCTGCTATGAAGTGCATTTTGGGGCTGAACCGAAAATCTAGATATTATAGTCTGGGTTATTATTTGGAAATTCCCGTCTTATTTGTCAATTTTTTTCTGATTTGGAATATGGGATAGATGCAATTGAGTAGTTCTTACCTGGCAGTGGTCTCTCTGGAGCAGTCCTGAATGGTAGAAGCTCCAGCTAATGAATATTGACTTCAAAGTGGGAATTCAAGGGACAAAGTAAGACATGAGAAGTGCAAAAAGGGATGGAAAAAATTTTTGTTATGGTAAGTACTATTTTGGAAAGTATATGCTCTGGCACATACCAGAAGAACAAAAAGCTTCATTCTTTGAGCCATCAAAATGTACAATAGCGGCTAAAATGCAGTATTCAGTATCTCTCTCAATCTCATGCATGTTCACTAAACAAGATAGTTCGCAGATACATTGATCATTTTGTGTGCTTTATGTAGCAAGATATTAAAAACAGCACAGCTGTTATAGGAATATTTCTTACCTTGAAAGATAAATTTTTGCATTTTATAAAACCATTTTTTCAATGCATGTCAAATTTTTCTTAACATTATTAGAATTTTTAGGCTATTATCCATTCTTATATTTTTATGTTTTTATCTCATTTAAAAATTAAATTGCTTATTTCCTGACACTCTGGTATCTTAGTAATGTTGTAATTCCCGAAAGGAAGATGCTCTAGGTCAGGCACAACTGGTATTTCATATATGAAAGAAAGGGTCTGCATAAGAATATTTTAAAAATATTTTTAAAATAAAGTGGTATATCTTTTTGTGTTCCATTAACAGATTTATTCATTAGAATTATGATACAATTCATCACATTATGTCATACAAACTAAGTGAGATCCTAAAATTTATAGGAATATGACTCTAGGAAATCTAGAATCTCTTGCCAGCTTCTTCAGAAATGTTTTAGAGTGCCCTGTTGGTAGACATGGTGACATATTGTGGTATCATACTCATATAAGATGGGTGATATGAAATACTTTATTTGTACTTTATTCAAAAATCATCAGTGAAGAAAGCAGAGTTTCAATGTTAATGAGGTCTGGTATCCATCTTTGATCATATTATTAACACTCTAGGTAATTCTGTATCATGAGTATACTTTTTCCTTTGTGTTATGTGAGATATATGACCTAATCTTGTATTGCCTTTGTTATTCAACCAATGGTTTACTTATGGGACAGGAAATATAAATTGGAGAAGGAATGTTAGTGCAGCAGTCACAGAACCAAGGCCAGCTGAGGGTATTTGCTGCTATTTGTATCATGCTGCTATTTGTATCCCCCCAATATCCAAAACTTTGCTCTGGGTAATTGTTACTGCATTTTACTTGAGTCATTAATAACAGCGGGTTTGGGTGCAGGTCTCAGCAGTGTGTAAGTACTTTTCCTCTAAATAGTAGCATGATATATGCAAGAAGATTTTTAGTGCCACACTTTTTTATAAGTAGGCCTCTTTTGAACATTCTTTTTAGCGTCTCTAAATGCACAGACTCAATGTGCTGAATCTGTTACTTTCTGTTAACTTTTTCTTTGAATTGTCACGAATGTTTCCTTTAGCTTGAGATTTTCCTAGACCTTTTAAAATTTGCTCTCCATCTCTGATTTTTGTTTGAAATGAGAATTTTTACTAGCTTTTTCACTGCTTTACTGACAGCTGATTTGATTTTTGAAGATGTTTCAGTATTCATGAGCCAGATTTGCCCACAATGTAAAATCCTATTTAACTGGGTATGCTTCCTTTTTGTAAAAGGTAGTGACTTTTAAGCGTAATTATTCACAAAGTTGTTTAAAACCTCAAGGCAACTTCTTAATTTTGTAAAGAAGTGTGAAGCTTCCTTCATACAGAAGTATCTTACTTGCTATCCTTGGCACTAACCAATACCAGTGTGCAAAATGTTTTGTGTTAGTTCAAAAATTTTATTCTCTTTGGGTGCCTCATCCTAGTTCTACTTTCTGAAAAAATCATCAAATAAATAAGTGCAGAGTTGGTGATTTCTCAGGCAGTGATATGTACAGTCTTTTTGTTTCTAAGGTTATGGGTGAGGTGAATAGCTCTAATTGCTTTTACTGCTTTCTCTTTAAAGCAATGATATTGTAGTCTAGAGTCTTGGACCTCATCTTGCACCAGCCAAGTTACTCAAAGCATCCAAGAGCTCTGTTAACCTCTTAGGAGTCTCACTGCGTACAGACAGTTGTGTAGACTCCTCTGGTTGTTTTTTTTCTTGTGGCATAGGTTTGTCAGTCCTTTTATACAAAATGTGGTCAGATTGTCACAGTTCCCCCAAGCACTTGGCTCCCCAAAGTAACCTAGGATGATCTGGACCACTCTTTGCATCAGATCTAGATTGAGACTCTGTCAGTCTCAGTTAAAGAAACTAAAGATGATATAGAAGCAGTCAGGGTCCACATCTGTGTTAGAAGGCACTGTATTAAGCTGGGATTTATTCACTTCCTGACAGAATCTGTGTCAGTGCTACTTACCAGTAAAAACTGCTCCTGAAAGAGTTTCATGGATTAATTGCTACTACAGTCCCTAAGGCTTTATCAGAGGTAGCGTAGAGATGGATTTGGCCTGGTATGGAACGTAAATGGTAACATTTAATGAACTTCTTACTGAATGCAGTTGCAGGGGGTGCAGCGATGTCCTTCATGCTCCTTTCTAGTGCAGCAGCTTTGTGCCAGCCCATTCCCTTGACTAGTTTAAAGCCTCCTTGCTCTTGTGAAGTGAGGAAAGTGGCTGGGGTGCAGTTAGGATTGGAGACACTGATTTTGTTTGATAAACATCTGCTGTCTTAATTTATGGTGCATCTTTTGGACAACCTAAAAGGACATGGTGGGCGCAGTTTATAAATAGAATAAATGAGATACAAAGAACGAGAATACTTTTTTCCATGCCAAGTTCTCTGAAATGGCCTGATAACAGTTGAAAATATGATTGCAACAATATAATTCTGAGTTTTTCGAATAACCATCTCATTGTGCTGTCCATCAGCATCAAAAGTTGCCAGTGGCTTAGAATCTGCTGGTTTCCTTCTGACACGAAATACATGTTATATGAAAAGCTACTCAGCCAGTTGGTTATGGTACATTTAGACCAGGTATATTTTGCCAAAGTGGTGAAGTACTCTGAAGCATCCAACCTTTGCTAGCAGTCAGGATGAAATTTTGAAAAATTACTGATCCCATATCAATATGCTTATTAAACAGTCAAGTATATTGTACAATTAGCTTTCAAGTTTCAGAATGGCACCTTGGTGATGTCAGATTATCTTTTCACATCATTGCATTAATTTGTGTTGTGACTGCACACTTTTCATCCATCTATTGCCTAGTCATTATGGAATGTCCAGGCACATAGATAGATGTTATGTGAAGTGGCCAGACATTGTGTATTAACTTGACTGAGGTCTCATTTTCATTAAAGCACAGTCTGACATTACTTGCTAGTCAAAAAACAACTTTGTGGAGGTACAGTCTCACTTACAGTTGTATAGCATTATAGAATGTGTTAAAATGTTCCCTTTTCTCCTTTTCTCTTTTCAAGGAAAGACAGGCAACAGTGAAAAAAGAAAAGAGTTGCCCCCAGCAAATGAACAAACTGGGAGAACGGAACAAAATGCAAAGAGCAAATTCTGTCACCGTAGATGGACAAGGCCTTCAGGTGTGATTATTGTTATTTTAATATTAAGCAGATGATTTGAGGTATGAAGACAATGATAGAGTGAGAAATGTTTAAAGTGAAACATACAGTCACTCTTCTAGCATTTTTAAATATGCAAAAGTGAAATATAATAGGTAAATTCTTCCATTGGTTCAGGAATCCTGTGATAACACCTGCTTCTCATGTGATTGTTAGAATTTCCTAAGACGTTACGGGCGAGGGAGTACTGACTCTAAAACATGTCTGTCGTGGGGTGAAGCTGAACTAGTTTATTTTGGTATCTGTCATGCAATGTTGTGTAAATTTACATTATTAATCTGTCTTGATAACTGTTAACTATTCTCAATTGGACCTGTTAATTATTGGATGGAGTAAACTTCAAGGGTGTTATCTGTCCAGGTATTTCTAAGTAGGGTATTTGGCATATCAACATTAATAGTGGTGAGAAGCAACGTGTTTTCATCACTAGCAATATCTATAATAAAAATGAAAGTTTTTCTACTTGAAAGAAAAAGTCATGTGTGTCATGAGCTCATGTTATTTAAGGGTGGTGACTTAGAGGCATGCCTGAACTGCTGACTTCTTTCCCTTGAGACATGCACAATTTTGAGTGAAATCAATGTCCATAGCAGGATGTTGCTGCTTTATATCCTCAGGAGTTAAATGATCATCATGATAGCAATGTGATAATCATTTAATATACATAGTTGTCTGTTCTATCTTTTGATATGTTGAAATTGAGCTTCAGTAAAAAGATTCCATTGCCATATATCAATTACCTTATGCCTCATAATTATTTAATCTAATTGTGTCAGGGTAGGAAGGCTTATTGTATTTTTTTGTCTTTTTAGGTTAGTCAAACATTCTTGTTATGACAACCCAAAGAAGGGAAAAAAATTCAAACAAAACCCAAAAAACAAACCCTAATACCTGTCCAGTCACATGGCTGCTCCATTGATGGTATAGTTGGACATTAGAGCAATCATTATCCATTGCTTTCAAGAATCTCTTCCTGTACTTGCCATTTTCACAGGCTTCATTGCCATCCAGATCATCTGTGACAAAACACGAAGCAAAAAAGACTAGAGTCTTAATTGAAAGAAAGCTCAAGTTCTGTCTAATCAGTCACGGTGTGATTAATAAGTTTGTGCTGAAGGAAACACACAGTGTTCTCTAACTTTTGGGTGATATCCATGCAATTCCGGTGAGCCAAAGTATTCTAGATAGAGGAGCATCTTTGGCATCTCCTTTTGGTTGCAGAACCATGTATCATTATGAATTTTGTGTTTACTGCAAGCATTAGATTACTTATGCTCATAGTTTATTTTCAGCTGTTTTTCAAGTCTCTATTTCCTACTCATGTGATACCATGCCTAGGATACCTGTTCTATTCAAAATAGCAAGTTCTAGCACCATTGACTCTTCAGGACAAAACTTTAAATTATTGTGTGTTCTGCTTTCAGGTCATAAGATTTTCTGTAAGTTTTTTAGTGTGATCCAAACTTGTGTTTTATCTTCTCTTTCCAAGATGAATCAAAAGCCTGGGTTTCATCCTCGCTCTTCTTTATTACTGCTAGAGATGGAGAAAAAGAGAGTGAGGATAAAGATGGTAGAATTATTATTGAATAGATTTGAGGTGTTTTTTGAAGTTCTTGGTGTTTTGTAATGACACATTTGTAATGTAGTGCATGACACCGTACTGGTAATCATGGTGATAACATTAGAAATAATTCTGCAGTGATGGCCCTAATTTGCTGATTATACTATGGTCTTTGTTTTTCACTGATGGATTAAATTGGTTCTGAGTAGCAGGAATCCATCTTAGCATCAAATATTAAAGTTTTCATTGGCATTAATAGTGATAACCTGATTATCGTGAAGGCTGAGTGGACCTTGAAGGCTATCTTGCTGAAAGGATGGGATCAATGAGAATGTTAGGGCTTTTTTTTCCTCACAAGATTGTGTAATTTTTCAACTATTCGCACAAAGATGTAAGATGCCATAAATATAACTGGTAATTAATGTTAGTATTTTGCCCAAAGATGGTCTGGAGAAAACATTCTGTATCTGATCAAAGTATGCTACTCTAATTCTCCCATATCTGGCATGCTACTCTGTTTCTAATACTCTGATTCTGCTGGCATGATCTCATTTTAACAAGATCTTCAGTAAGCTAGGATTTTTTTTCAGAAAACTTAATCAGTATGTTAATTGCATTTGTTTATGATTTACATTCCAAGGTAACAAAGCGAAGATCTTCGTACTACTGCTGTTGGACCTCTGTTTTCAATATGGGAGAGACTATATAAAAGTGCTCCACCACTTTTTTCTTTTTCATTTTTTTTTTTCTTTAAGTCACTTGTCCTATAACGTCGTGAAGATTGCCTTTAAATTGTACTAGATTAGGGCTTGAAAATGTTCACTAATTTAGTCTAAATCTTTAGTTGCATTTCATGATATAAAAATACCGTATGTTATCTGGAAAAGTAATTTGGAAAAGCTGTAAAAATTTAATTAAAATTTATTTTGGAACTGAGTAGAATACAGGCTAGTTATTAGATTTTTTTTTTTTTTGATGATGCAAACCCTTCTACTTGCAATAATATCAATGAGTCTTGAAATAAAAGATTTGAAATAGAACTAAGTCCATCATGTTGCTTTTGTTGAGAAAAAGATCAAGACCAAACCTTCCATCAGACAGAGTGAGCAGATAACTTAGTGGCAGTGGAGGTCTGCACGACTTAAAGACAATTAATCATAGTTAAGCACATTCATCTTGCTTCTTTCTAGCTAACCAGCATAATGATCAGGATTATTATTTCTAATTAGAGGAAGTAATAGATCATGTATTACCTTAGGATGAGTCTCATTAATTAACCTGCGTCCTAAGGGATTTCAGTAGGTATTCCATCTCTGTCACAATGAGCACCATTGGTTTACACTTAGTTCACAGGAATAAACACCATGGGAATTGGCTAAATAACTACAATTGATTAAAACAGTAGGTAAAAATTATATATGTGACAAACTTCACTGTATTCTGCAATTTGATGTATGTTTCAACATACAGCACTTTACTGCGCCAGGTGATATTGAATTGGTTTTATCTAAGCTTAATACCACTGAGTTTGTGGAGTTTTCCATTATTTTTGTATGTATTGGAACAGATTTGATTCTGTTTTTTGTGAAATCATGAATAGAGTTGACACACTAGTGCTTAACATTTCCTGCTAAAAGAAGAGTGCTTTTAGATGCCTGTAGGATTATATGCATATATCTATAGTATGCCTGTAAAATTCCTTAGCTATGATGTTTCCCGGGTTCTGCCTTAAAGTATACTTTATGAGATACTCAGATTTTTTTTATTACAGGAATTACGAATAAGGATTTAGAGCAAGGCCTTTCGGTGTATCATTTTGAAACACAGATGGTCCAAGCTTCATCTCTGAAGTTGTTAGTGCATGATTTTGGAGATGTTGGCTTTGAACTCTTTCAAACATTTTGGAATTAATATATGTCTAAAAGTGATACTTTTAAATTTGAATAGTCTAGCTGCGTGGTTTAAAAACCTGTATTAGAGATCATCTATTGCAATTTTTTTATGTTCAGGTCTTTGGAGCAAAGGCAATGAGCACACACATCTCAGAGTATCTGAAAATACAGACTAACGCTATTACTTAGAATGAAGATGTTAGCTTGTAAAGCTGAATATTAATGTGAACGTGTAAAACTTTCCATACACAAAAGAATTTTTAAAAAAAATAGTGGTAGAAGTCATTGTTTCCTTCCTTCTCCTCAACATTCTTTTCCTCATGCTTGTGTTTCTTCCTTATAGTTTCTCCTCTACCTTCTTAAGTTTTTTGGCTTTCTTGGGTATTTAAAGGAATTCCTTAATGTTATGGTTGCCACATTTTAAAAAACGTGTTATTTCATATCGTATCAAATATTGCAGGTAATCATTGCTGTAATTTAAAAAAAAAATCCGTTAAGTTCAATATTCCATATAGCTGTAGTTGACCTTCATAGCGTATAATATAGTGTCATTTCTCACTCCAAAGTACAGGTTTTTTTAAGCTTTTTTCCATAGGAAATTATTGTCAGAGTGAGTAATACATTATTTGCATTTAAAGTTTTCTTCTCTACTGGTCGATAGATAGATAGATATACACACACACACAAATATATATATGTATATATACACACATGGAGAGAGATAGGTTATATATGTATATATCTCAATATTTCAATGGCATTATTGTTTAAAATGGCAACACAGCTATAAAACAGCATTAAATGAGAAGTCACTTGCAATTTCTGGCGAATTAATGAAGTGAGGATTATTGCAAATTACGGTATTGCTTCCAAATGGATTACATAGCTTAACATAGAGTTTGCATTAAGCTTTTTGTTTTCTGTCTACTATAGGAAAAAATGAATGCAACACACAGCATTAATGAGTGGCTGTGTTATTCCCTTCTTTTAGATCACTCCAGTTCCAGGCACTCATCCACTTTTAGTTTTTGTCAATCCTAAAAGTGGTGGGAAACAAGGAGAAAGGTAAGGGTTTGCTTTTTTTTTTCCCCTCTCTTTCTTGATTCTGGTCTGTGATATGTTTAAAAATGAAATTTTAAAGTTTGTACATGAGGAAAAAATCCAAAATTCTATATTGTTATTCCTTACAGTTGAACATCCTATATCCCTGTACCTATAAATTCTCTGTTTAAAAACAAGTGTTATTTCTATAGAATAGTTTTGTTTCAAATAAAAAAAAAAAAAGTAGCTATATTCAGTGCATGGGTTTGTGTGGTTTGCATGAAGATATGAGTTGCTATATCTTGTATTAAAGCTTTGAAGTGCTCACAGTTTTCTTTTAATCTATGTAATGATTATACAGGCAGGCCAGTAGTTGAAATTAGAAGCAGTATTCCATTTTCTGATGTATGATTTGCTTTTTAAAGAATTAGTAGTAGAGGCTCTCAAGCCTCTTCATAAGATCTTCTTCAAAGAAACCTGATTTCTGTAGATAGGAAGCATTCTAAAAATCCAGTTAAAGTATTAGAGTCCAGTCACACAAACTTAAAGACATATTAATTTTACGTATGTCAGTAATTACATTGATTTAAATTAAAAATATCTGAGTTTATTAGTTTAGGTGTTAATGTATCAGAGGCCTGATAAAGTAGAGGTAAGAAGCATTCTCCTCCTACTCAGGCAGGAATGCTGAATTAGTTGCCCCCTAAACAGACTTTTCAGAGCATGTTTCAGAATTCCAAATGCTAACAATATGGCCATTTCTCATCATCCCATAAATCCCTAAATTTTTATAGCCTAATTCACCATGTCAGTGCTGTAACTTCAAGTCTTCAAAAAGATTATGGTCTTTCGGCCAGGATCCGGCTGAAGGTGACACCTGTGGATACTGGTGCTATGGGTAACGAGATGCACAAAAGGAGGGATCCAGTGTGATTCTAAAGCCTGGAACCAAGCAAGTAAACTATGAATGTCTCAGCTCTCCCTACTTCCTCTGCCCTACCTCCCTTAGATCACGTCTTCCTGTGCCCCTGAAAGGAAACTGTCAAAGGTGACAAAATCCTGCATAATAGTTGTTAGGGTAATTCTTAGAGCTGAGGAGCATTAACCAAAACTGTATTTGAAGGCCTCTGAGAGAACTGGTTATCACTTGAGAACTGATTATGTAATCCCTGGACTGGTATACCTAGATATCAACTAGGTGTGTCAAAGGCAGTTAATGATCTAAAAGATTAATTCTGAACTGTTTCAAGAACATGCCTTTGCAATTGGAACAAAACAGTATGGGCCATCCTGAGTTTTCATGTTTCAGCCACAGTAGCAGTGTGAGGTAGCCCTGGTCTGCTGTGCAGTCAGGAGTCTTGTGGAAGGTAATCTGCACTAGCACTCAGCTTGACTTTTTATAGTACCCATATGAAGTGAATAGATCAGAGATCCAGTCTGTAATTATGTAGGTGAGAGGCAGGTTAGAGAGCTGCACTTACACAGTTAGTTATAGCCTAGAAACAATTTAATGAAATGCTGTTTCACAGCTTTCAGTTCCCAGCTCATAATTGGTCTCAAGTGTTACTATCTGAATGGGCTTAATGCATTAGGGATGTCATTTAATGTTAGATATTCTCCAGGGTAAAAGCAAGTTTAAAATCTGATCCCCATCTCGAGCTCCTATTCCCTTTTATGTATTACAGTCTAACACTTCTCAGTTTATGTCAATGAAACTGCTACTGAGGCCAAACAGATCACAGGAATTATTTGAATTTTAAAAATGGATGCCCTATCCACACTTCATTCACTAGCACCATTATCCACAAGTGTCATTGCACAATTAAGTGTATAGCATGAGGGCAGGCACCAGCAGCTGAGTATAGTGAAGTGTAAGAACCTCTTAAATTGGCTTTGAGAGCGCACACGCACCAAATGTTAAATTGCATACTAATGTGTCAAGGTCACACTCAATATTTCTGTTTTAAGGGAAGCACATCAGAAGGTCGACTGCATAGTCATGTAAACATATCTCAGGTCATTCACCATCAGGAGATAATATCTCATGGTTAGATCTAAAGCCAGATTCAAAAAGGTTAAAAAAAGTCCACATATGGACTATTTGTTGAGAAGGGGTTTGCACTCCAGTTTTTAGATGTTAATGTTTCATATCAATGCCAGCAGCAAAAATATAAAATAAGGATGTTAAGAGTGCATATTAGTTTGAATATTCAATCTAAGCGATGAAAACATTCTCAGGAGAAATAATATTGAACTTTTTTTAGTCTTCCTGGGTTTTATCTATCAGCTTTAGAGTCAGTAACCAGGAAGAGAAGATTCCCGTATATTCCCTACCCTCCAATTTTGTGGCAGTTATATGTTGCAGAAAGTAAAATCACAGGACATTTCAAGACATAAATTACTTTGCAAAATGCACAGTTTTGGTGATTCACAGATTATTCTGAGTTGGAAGGGACCCACAAGGATCATCGAGTCCAACTTTTAAGTGAATGGCATTCAAGTCAGGCTTTTTGATTACAGCAATTCTGTAATCTAAGCAGGTGCTGAGAGGGTGGGACTAGACGATATGCTGTAACAAAAGTAAGATTTCCACAGCAATGAGGGGAAAGAAAGAAAGCAGAACAAAACCCACAGCCTTCTAATTTTTGTAGATCAGAATGTCATTATCTTGATTCATTCAGATTAAGAAAGTCTTCTACTGAAAACTATTCCTCAGTCTTTATTTAGGATTCTCTGTATTTGAGAGACCACAATGAATGAAAATAAGATTTCTAACTGACTTTCATTGAACACAGAAAGGTTATTGCAGATTGTCAAGACTCCAGTGTTCCCACAGTTCCCCATGTGAGATTTTATGCCTTGGCATATGGTAAACCAGCCCATTTCATTGCCCTTATTCTTGGAGTTTATGCATCCAACTGAAAACCAGTTGAATAAATGCACACCCCCAGTGATACATTGTCATTTCCTCTTCTATTTTGTAATTTTTTTCAAATCTCTCAAATGCAAAAGAAAAGAACTGAGGATCACCTAAAGGTAAAAAAAGTTTGGTACTTTAGTTCTTTAGTTTGTTTTTAAGTGTTCAAACAGACGTGTAGTGGGAGACGAATGGATATGTAGACGAAGTGCATTCAGAACGCAAAAATACGTTCTCTACAACCATATCTTAATGATACATTTTAAAACTTCCATTGTGTTAGAAATTCAGTTTTCCAGAATGTGTAGTGATAAAAAGCGTGTTCATCCTGAATAGGTTTCTGTTTTAAAGACCAATACTATGACCTTCAAAATAAAGAATTATGACAATAGCCCCATTATATTTTCCTTTCAATTAGGAGGTTAATAATTGCCCATCATGTGAAACTCAAGTGTATTTACAGTTATTTGGACTTGAATGATTTTATTTAATAGACAATGCATGTTTATAATAGAACAAAAATATAAGTCAATGTTTATTAAGAAGAAAGTAGAAATATATAATTAAAGTTGATGAATTTAAGCTTTCACATACTAGAAATGGATTTTAACTGAGCATGAGACTGAATAGGAGTTCATCAAACCCAGGCAAGTGAATTCTTCAGGCTATATCACACTATAACATATTTTCAGTGGTTGTGCATGAAATGGACAGGTGCACTTAACTTCATAAAAAAAAAAAATCCATTTAATTCTAGGGCTGTCAGTTTGGGATGTCTGCATTTATAACCTGACTAATCAAGGGAACAGTTTTCAATAATCTGTGAATAGAATGTATATATTTAATACATCACTGATAAAATAGTTTCTTTCAACAGAAAGAATATACAACGAGCATGTAGTGCTTCTGCAGGCTGTTGTTAAGGGTAATGTTTCTCACATAAGAGTCCTTCTAAATCATGCTGTTGTTTTGCCATACTCATTACTTTGATTTCCACTTCCCCATTTTCCAGTTTATTTGCCTGACCAGTGGGTGAGTTTACACAATTGTTTCCTTGACAAATGTACTGTTGGATGCACTGGAGATCAGCTTCCGTACACTGACGTTTCCTGCTGACTCCATGTTCAGTGTCTGTGCAATACAGGTTGATGATATTTTTAACCTTTGCTGTTTTCAAATAACTTTGGTTCATAGTAACTCTTCCCTCCTCCCCTCTGATTAATCTGGCTTTCTGAGCTTTCGTTTAGCATTGAGACAAAATGTAAAAGCAGTTTCAAGTTTTCTTTTTCAAGTATTGCGTGTCTGGGAGAGACGATAACTAGCATTTTCTGTTTTGGAGGGGAGTCCTTGGCTTCTTCCTTGTCTGACATCAGGGTTAAATTGAGCCCGTACTAACCACATCTTGAATAGCCCCTAGATGACTGAAGATGCGTCCCCCAGTTGTGGCAGAAGGCATTGCCATGGCCAGCTTTTTCCACAGTGTAGTCAACTTTATTGCCAGATTTGAATTGCCAGTGAGTTTCTGTCCATTTATTTTCTCTCTTCTTCAGAAGACAGCTCAGTCTAACTCAGTCCAAGGTGCACTCAAATGTATTTTCTTCAGCAACTGAGCTGTTTAAAGACAATGCTAGCTCCTTTGGCCACTCCTGAGTTAATTTTCTGCCTCCTCAGCTTTGCTAGCAGGATATTTTGAGGTTTAGATGAGATCATGGACATGATTTAAGTAAAAAGAAAAATGACAATTAAGAAACTTCTCTGTGGATTTGTGTTTTCAATTGAATTTTTTTAGTTTACCAGATCACAGAATAACCCCAAACAGCACAGCTGTTTGTTGACAAGTGGTACTTTCATAAACCAGCTTTGTTCATGAAATTGCATTTCATCCCAAAAATGTCTTTTAGGGCATTTCCCATCACACCACCTCACGGCCTTGACAGCGCAAATCTCCAGTCACAAGATAACCACATCCAATTCCTTCCTTACATGTGGAATCAAGACATTCAGAGCCCTTTCAGTGTCACTGTTTGGTACTGTAGATGTAAAACTGGAAGGTTGAGTCCATTTCCTCCGTTTCCATATGTCATCCTGTTAGGTCTGGATATGGCTTAGTGTAAAGGAAACATATAGACAGTTTCTAACTTTTTTTTTGAGAATGTATGAATGGAAATGAGCCATCAATTTATGAATTTTACACAGACTAGAATACATAAATACGTTTAACAAGTTTAAGCTTGATGTATTGTTTGCAGTGAGTCAAAGTGATTAGCTGGTTTTGATGTTCAGCTGGTACCTATGAATGATATGCTCTGAGTCAAGGACAATTCAGTGTAATCTCTTCATTATTGCAGTTTGGACTTCTGGGTTCTGAGTAGAGAAACCTAGCCTCCTCTTTATTAAGAAGGCTTTTATAGCATTTCACTATAGTGTGTGTGTGTATATATATATATGTATATGTATATATATATATTTCACTGACAGCAGCATTGTGAGTGTAGGTAATGGCTAGTATGTTTTGTAGCACCAAACTTCAGGAAAATAATTCTTAGACCTTTAGGACTTTGTAAAAATACTGTTCATTAACTTCTTATGGTCAGGTGCACAAATTAAATTAGCATCGCCTTTGACCAGATTAAATTCTACACGTCTCTGAGAAGCAAATCACACATACTAACTAGAAAACTCTCCTTTTACATTTGTAAAATGGGAATATATATATTGTGTTATACATCCATTGTCAAAAGTCTGATTTAATCATCATCACAGCCATTGACAATGATGTGTGCATACTTGTGAAATGAAACTAGTAATTTCATATTGACTTTTTCTGTCAGGAATGGCATCAGGAATATATTGTGTGAGTGTGCTTGAATGAAATGGTTTATGAAGCTGATATCACTAAATAATTGAGAAGTTAAGAAAATGTTCCAATTTGGCAATTTTAGAGATAATTATGAATTTGTTTGTATTGAGTATTTTTACACACTTGTCTTCCAGCTACCCTGATAAATTATGCATTGCTATTAAGAAAACAATATAAAAAAAAAAATCCCTGAATGTGCACATAGATTGTGTCTAGACAGTTTTATTGTGCTGTATTTGAAAACATGGGCATTTTAACCTAAAATTCAGGTCTTATTATGCTTCTATTTTATTTAAGCCATTGTAAAGAAAGGAAGCAATATTTCAGGGGGAAAAAAAATGCTTTCTTAAAAACATTAAAACATTAATTCGATTAAGGACAGAAACATTAAAATTAAAACCAAGAAACATGGGTTTATAATTTAAATTCTTGCCATAGATCCCAGGTGTATATTTATTTATTATGAGCTCCAACTCTGTGTGTTTTCCTGCTTCTGTGCGAGAAAAGGATTGCTACCGCATTCTAGTCAATGTAGGAAATTACATTTCTAATATTTGTAATGAAGAAACAAAATCTCTATCACACTTTTAGGACAAGTAAACTCAAATTTCTAAATTTACACTTTTGAAGAAATAATTGCTGAGGTTAGGACAGCAAGTGGGGTCTCTTGTGGGATAGGGCACTGCTTGTCATGCTCTATCAATAAATCGCTTCCTATTATTCAGATAATTTTAAAATAAGTGTAAATTAGTAAAACAATGCTTCAAATCTTTTTCATTTTCTTCACATTCAAATGTAACCCTGAGGAAATGTAGTTGACCATACGTTTTCTTTATCAGAATGTTTTTCAGCCTATAGGGACATTTTTGGTGGGTGGCAAAGCCAATTAGCTTTTGCAATTAATTATACTTGTAATTCTGTGTTTGCAATAAATTTCAGGAAAAAATCTCTCCTTTGCCATGGAGTTACTTTAACACAAATCAATATGCTTTTTGAATTGCTTTTTTGACTCACTTTCTCTTGTGTAATTATAGCTCTTTATCGTATTTTGTTTCTGTCTATACACTGCATTTGAATTGTAAATAGCTTGTCGCACTTCTGTCTCAACTTTGTACCCCACAATAAACTCTAGGTATGAACTATAATTGCTGTTTTCAAGTATTTGATTTTTTGTGTGAATGAGATCCTGCAGTTCAAATAATTGCAGTATGTTCTAACGTCTTTAATTTTCACTTGAAAGGTTTTAAAAAAATTCCAAACATGGAAGTAAATATTTTCTCCTTGTCTCTTTTACCTCTTCAGAATTTATAGAAAATTTCAGTACCTTTTAAATCCTCGTCAAGTTTATAGTCTTTCTGGAAATGGACCAATGCCAGGGTAAGTCTACAGTTAATATTATTACCAGGAACTCATTTAATAAAATGCTGTATAATCAAATGAACAGACTGAAGTTCATATAGCATGTTTGGAATGTATCAACACTGCAGTTCCCTGAACGGCTGCAGAAATGTATAGGTATTATTTGTTTACGTGTACAAATAAAGCTATGTCTCATATGTCTTACTGAAAACCGTGCATTATTCTCGAAGAACTCTGGGATAAACTTAATTCTATTTGCAGCTTTAACTGCTGTTTCAGCAGCCCGAGTTCTTGGGGGGGTTACTTTTGTGTTACAGATGTCAGTGGCCTCAAAGACTGAGCAGCAAGACATCCATATCTTTTACATAAACACAAATGTGCACGTGCATATGTGTCTATAATGTATTGGTGACTGCACACTCCTTATTAGTTACATAATCTTCGAAATGTAATAGTTGGAAAATGACTGGCCAGGCTAGATTATGCTGGCAGTGACTTTTAATGCGGACCAAAGCGTTCTCTGAACCAGCTGGCATTGCAGCCCTTGCTTAGTGTGCTTCCTCCGTGATTCTTCTTAATTTGCATTCGTGTGAAGACAGGAAAACTACAGTGTATCAAATACCAACCTTTGCCACCTGATATTGTCTCCTTTTTATGTAGTGGGTGCTTTGGTAGAAGAAAATTAGAGCAGCACTGAATATCTGCTCCGTGTATTATTTTGTATGTACTGGATGCTATTTACTTATGTCACTGATACATGGAATTTTACATCAGTGAAAAGAGTTACAGAACGATATTAGGAGATATATGTTCCCTGACATTAACACTGTTCTTTGAATACTTTTTAATCTTTGCAGTTTTTATTTGTTTAGACTTTTTTTTTTCTTTGAAGTTGGAGGAAAAAAAGATGAAGGTAGAAACTTATGTGATTTGTGCCTTGCAAAGTTGTATTTCAGTTTTCACATTTTTATTACTGGAAAGAGTGTGCTCTGTTTCTGACAGTACTTCTGGTTTTAAGGCTGAGTGTACAGGAAGCTATTCTCTCTTTAAACTATGCTCCATCAGCTATTTATTGTATTAGATTTGAGATGTGTGTAACATTGATGAAAATGAAAAGCATATTGTGCTCAATCCTTTTAGAAGTGACGATATCATGCACTGCAGTGTGACTAACATGAACCTGCTGAATGGTGCAAAACTAGCTCAAAAAAATGGGGATAATGACATGCATAATTTCTTTCATGCCTGTAATTGTCTTGTACCTGAATGCTAGTGCTGGTTTTATTACTAGAATTAAATTTGTTGATTTTATGCTAGTCTTGATACATATGAAAAATTTAAGTACTCTTAGTTCAAGAAATAATTAGATTGGAAGAATTAACTGAGACAAAACTAGTAACCAATATTGTTTTACATAGTGTGTAATAGAAATGCCATGCTAGAAATTGGGAGGATGATTTTTAAAAAAACTGGAATATTTTTCTTCATTGTCATCTTATTTCATCAAAATTAAAAGAAAAGAAATCTGGCTGCATTTCTGTCCTTTAGTGACTTAGTTTTCATGAATCTTGCCATGTGAAGGAAAATGCATTTTAAGGAAGAGGCACAAGAGGGCAGTGTTAAGTTCAAGCTGAAACCCTGCAGTGAAGCAATTCAAACATTAGTCTTTTGAACCAGGACAGTGTTTTTTAGAAAATGTTTTCGATTTCTGTTTCTATTACAAATTGAAGTCGTTTTAGTTCAGAGTCACTTTGAAGAAAATTCTAATTAATTTTCCAACAGGCACTGCTTGTTTTGGTATATTTTTTATTCATTTCACAGAAACGAATAATCCTAAATTTCCAGTTTATCTCCTGCCATCACTTCTTGCCCCTGGCAATACTTTGTAGGCTGCATATAATTTGGCCCTTAAGAGAGAAGTCGAATAAACTCTGGTATTTCACTTACCAGTACTTGTTTTCTGGAAGGGCTGAATTGCCTAATAAAACCTGCCCATCCATCCATCTGTCCACTCATTCATCCATCTCTATAATGCCAATTATACCGGATTGTCAATCAAAATGTTATGTTTATTTAATGTTGTCATATGTGAAATTTAGATCAAACCGGAACAGATTTGGGCACTGTACAGCACAGAGAAAAGCAAAAGCGTATTTCTTCATCTCAGTAAGTTATTTAGTAGAAAGGGATAAACATAATGTATATTTATTTTAAAGCATTGTGACTATTGTAGTACATTTTAGTTGAGCCTATTTTGAGATTCGGGTTTTTTGCTTTCAAATACTATTTTCAGACATGTTTACTCAACCTAGAGAATGTTTATAGTATTAGCTAAGAATTTGCATTTTTTTGGTAGAGCCAACCTGTCTGCTTTAACCCATAAGTTAATGTTTTTAATTTTTGATAGTATTTTTCTCATGGGTTGCTGTCATCAAGCCAGAAGATAACATTCACAAGTTTCGTAACTTGAGTTCCAAACTTCTGTAGCTGACATGAATTGATATTTCCAGTTCATTTTTGTCAAAAATCTAAGTACCCCCTTTTCAAAAAGGAGAGGAAAGGAAAAGAGAACTAGGAGACGAAGAAAATCATAAATCTTAGGGGGATTTTGAAACTGCTGGGTTTTTTTGTTTTTTTTTTTTTTAATGGTCAGCAGCTCAATTGCTATGTCTGTTCTCTCTCTTTAGTGGGATAACCATGTTCTTGCAGAGGAACGTGTTGGAATAAAGGACTCCAAAATAGCAACAACAAAAAAAAGCCCAAGCCAAAACACAAGCCCCAAAAACCACAAAGAGCGCCTCACCTTTCCTTGTACCATTTATTCTGTATTTTTTCTCTAACTATGCTGGCGTAGCAGGACAACAGAAAAATACTTTGAACAAGTTGGCAGTGAATTTTAGTATCACAACCTCAATGCGCAATTACTGAAGTGGATGTGTTGCCTACTTTCATAATAGATGGGATGGTACATGGAGAAGTGCAGGAACAGCAGCAATGGCTTTTCTTGTAGCTTCTTTGCCTGTCTGAGCTAGGGTTTTTGGAACAATTTATGTCAAGGCACGTGCTGTACATAGTCTGTATAAAAATATGTACATGATGCAAATAAACCTCATGGCAGCGACTCTTGCACTGATTCCTTTCCAGCAATGGAGACCTGCTGCAAGGCCTGACAATCAAGAAGCTCTAAGCCAAAGGACAACAGTACACTTTAAACATGGGTATAATAATTAATGGTTTAGACGTTCTTTAATTGGCAGCGGAGGGATACAAGTGAGCTGGAAAAACCTTGTAAGCTCTGCAGCTGAGCACAGGCATAAAAGGTACTCCACAGTTGCAGACTGCCACAGTTAACACAGTGACGTGAAAACTGCTGGGCTGATGCATTGTGTAATTTGTGCCTAGCACCTGTGTTTTTAGCCATGAAAAGAGTTTCCCTGTTTGGTTGTTATATCTCTATAGGAGTCTTCTACTTCTGACAACAACTGTTATTGTGGGTTTAATGATCTTGAAGAATCTGAAATTCAGTTATTGTTCACCTCACAGAGAGGTAAATAATAGCAGGATGAATAGCAGTCGAGCCACAGAGCCACAGGACTCTGCAGAGAGGTCAGCGTTTCACAAAGTCTTTGTCCCTCTGAAAAGGCCTCTGTTCCCTAAAGTTCTATTATTTAAAATGTCTAATTTATGGTATTTTTGTACTGTATTATAGAAATTATATCCACAAAAGTTGTATTTCTTTGTAACTTCCATAAGCATTTAATTTAGAGAGCATCTATTTTTTTAATTCTAGCTGCAAGTTTGCCTCAACAGGCCTTTCTAAATCTTAAATTTTGCCCACTTAAAAGATGCCCAAGACAGCAAAGCTGAATCCCTACAACTTACGCTGTAATTTAGTTGGGAATCTACAGCACCTGGGCTTTTTTACCTTCACAAAGCAATAGGCCAGTTTTGAAAATTACACTATTTTCCTTAATTATTTGAATTGATTACTAGAGCATTTCTTTGCTGTTGGACATTTGGAATACCCAGAGTATTCTGGGAAGGTATGTACACCAAGAATACTTTTTGAAGATGATAACTGCATAGTTATTTTCTTCTGAACAAAATATTGAATCTGGTCTATATTTTCTTGGAGGAATTACATTTTTGCCAAAGAATGGCAAAACCAGCAATGGAGGACTGGTTGTACTCTAATGGTGAAAATTATCTTTGCACACCACAAATCAGTAGTACTTAGAATTCACCAAGTCTTCACATATGAAACTTAAAGCCTGAGTTTAGAGATGTATTTTCAGCAGCTGTTTAACAACATTTTTGCTTCTATGACATCTGTGGTGTTGGCACCTGATGCATATCCTGAGATCCACTAGTGGATTATTCTTTGCTTGGGCTGTAGACAGTCTTAAGTTTTGCTTCTGCTGTGAGTGAAGAGTGCTGAATGATTTCATGCATTGCTGTTGTTATGCCACCTTGTGTGGCTGAGCACCTGAAGCTCTGCATAGTGCACTGCTTTTGGGTATAAGAGCAAAAGTCATGCGCAGGTAACGAAATGGAAAATATTTCAATTTGTGTTTTCATTACTGTGAGTAAGACTTCAGTTTTACTCTAATAAATTAAATAAATTAAAATACATACTTTAGGTATTTCCTTAAACAGTTCTATAAGAATGTGTATGTGTTTGCTACCTGTGCATAAATCAATTAACTACGTGATTCAAAATCAAATAGTTACATCCTCTTGCACTGGTATTTTATTCATAAATAGATCCCCTGCATTCCTATGGATTTGATGAGGTGATTGTGAAAAACTGAATTAGAGTAATATAGGTAGCTGAAACAGTTGCCCTCTTTCAGGTGGAAATTACTGATTTATCAGCAGAAACCCAATAACTGCCTTTGAATCCTTGTTTCTGGCAAATTAAAATAAAATTAGGTTGGTGTCGATCACTTTCAATGTTTCAAATTTTTTCAAGAAAATAGGATTAAATTTTCTGTTCTGGTGTTTTAACTTAGGCTGACATTGCGCAAAATCTTTACAATGACTTCCATTTTCTGTTTAGTTTCACTTTAAACAACTTTTACTAAGTTCTTCTCCAGCAGCATTTTTTTTTTATCCTTTTCAAACTATGTGAAAAATGGTGGATAAAAAGTAACAGGTGCTATTAAAACACTAATTGAGTACAGTTTTCTTGGTAAGCAATATTGACTTTCTCCCTAAAGGTCTGTAAAGAAATCTGTCAAATTCTTTCTTTACAATTGTAACACTGAGTCTGAATGAAACCTTATAAAACAGAAAACTGTGTTCCCTTCCCAACTCCTAATGTAGGCTGCACATTCTAATTCAACAAATAAGATTTATTTACATATATAATTATATAACTGTATTTAATTTTATAAATTAATTTGATTTTATAAATATTTATATCTGCTATAGTATATTTATATACACTGCATTTATATATGCAAATATACACTGTAACATGCATTATTTTTATGTATTTTGTGTGTTAGATTTTTATATAATGTAGGTATCATTTTTATATTTAAATTTATAAAAAGAAAAAGTTGTGTGGATTTAACGCTATGCTTTGCTTGGAAAAGTCTGTGAATATAAAAAGCTCCAAGGGAAATACGAATGCAGCTTATTGAAAATGTTTTTGACAATATGGTTTCGCCGGATTTTTCAGTCCCCCACTTTTTTTGAAGTTACACGTTTTTGATGAAGATTAACTATACAGTCAAAACAAAAAGAATGTTTGATAGCCATATGGTGAAGAAGCTTGTTTATAAAAAGAGGCAGAGGTTTAGGTCTATATTCTGCCAGTCTGGAGTAAAGCTGAAATGAACCCTGTACTTTTGGTGTTGTTTTGATTGGTTGGTTCTTTCCAGACTTTCTTTTCCATATCTGCTACATGATGTAGAAATGCCTAAATATTTAGAAGTCAGTACCCTGCCGTCACCTCTAGGCTATAATTTGACTTTAAATTAAGCTGAAATACTCTCAGTATAGGAAGCAATGTAATTACACCTGGTAACTTTCTGCCAACCCAACACATTGGGTTGAAGTGGGAATGCTGGTGGCAGGAGGCGTTTGTCTCTATGCCAGACCTTGTGAAGGGATGGACATGCACGCCTGGGGGCCAGGGCACATCTCAGGGCCTACTCTTGCAGTGGTGGGAGGTGACTTCCAGCAGAGGATCTTTCAGCACACATGCTTATTAGATGTGCTCCCCACGTGTACCCAGTCAGATTTGGCACGCGACGTTTTGGGTCACAGGAGATCCTACAGCACTTTGCCTGCAGACGTGTGAAGTAGAACATAAAAGGGGTGAGAAGGGCAAGGCAGCCTTTAATACAGGGCAGGTAAGCATCCTTCAGGCATTGCATTTGCACTTGAAATTGCTTAAGAGCTCTTCTGACCAAAGAATATTACGGGGAGTGGGACATGTGATGGGCTTAACTCTATGCAACTTGGCTAAAATTGAAATTCTGGTCAAAGACTAATAGAACAGGAAGTTGTCTTGTTATCTTCTACATATTACATAATTTTTTTGGTCATTGTGTTCTTCATTTCCTTCTCCCATTCTTGCTTTTTATACTCTGTAATTTTTCACGTGTCTTTGATTTTATCGAGAGGTCCAAAAGAATTTTAAAACTTTCTAAGGACAGGAACTCCACTTTCACTGCAGCATTAAAATTTTGTATGGGAAAGAGTTGGAATTAAACACTTGCAAGTTATTGGCTATATTTATTTGTATTCAAGAATTTCTGTAAAATGTACTAGTCGTGCATTTATTAGGAGATTGCAAACTGGAAATCAGATCTGGTCACTAGAATATAGAATATCCATTAAGATATCTGTAACACTTAGATTATATGTGAATGTATGTATGTAGTGAACGTGTATATATATATATATATAAATATATATATATATATATAGCAATACAACAAAATTACTGGAAGTTTTTTGTCCAGTCACAGTTTACGTGTAAGGACTGATTTCAGCATGTGTTAAAAGCTGTCCGGAAATGGTTCTTTTAAATCAAAATTACTGCACCTTAGCATTGTTTTAATATATACTCACTTTCCAGCATTATGCAACATCGTTATTGAATGAAGTGGATAAGGAGCTGGTGATACTCACTTGATGGATATGGAAGCAGAAATAGCCAGGCGAATATTACCAAAGATATTTTACTTTTCAAATACGGTTTTTAGGATGATGGAATGTGAGCCTTCAATCTGATGCTTTCTCATTTTATATTAAACCACGATGCAAAGTTGTTTATACCAACCACAGAATGTTCAGCTTAATATGTACCAATGTTCTACCAGAAATATGAAGTTTTCATATAGCTTTATAGAAAGAGCTTCACAAATAAACGTTATGGCTAATACATTTAGACAACTTAGACTTTTCTGTCTTTAGAGACTACCTATCCATTTACAACTAGGTGAACAGAGAATGTTTTCTGACAGTAGTTTGAAGATTTGAAGTGAGACAAAGATTAGACTAACCATCAGGTCCTAACTTTTTCTACTCTTAGCGTACCATAATAATCCTTGAATTATTAATTTTGTTTGAAATTTTTCAGATAATACTGATAATAATTAATAATAATGTTGGATTGTATTTGTCTAAAAAATGAATGTGTAAGCAGAAGTGATTTTTATTTTAAGTGAACACTTGCTATTTACTATTAAATGAAATGTCTTAAGCCATAAAATGTTTACATAATGCTCAATTATATTGATCATAATTAGGTATCTTCATTTACTCTTTTTAGGTTAAATTTTTTCCGAGACGTTGCTGAGTTCAGAGTACTAGCATGTGGTGGAGATGGAACAGTAGGCTGGATTTTGGATTGCATAGGTAATCTATAGCCTTTACACAGTTTTGCTTGCCTCATGGTTTTCATTTTAATGGTCTTCCTTATATACCAATGCATGGATACAACTATTTCAAACAACAGCTTGTTCATTTAAATTTTTAAAATATGTTAGTTTGGGACATGATTATTTTTAAGGGTACTCAAATTGAAAAAGTTATTTAAAATCTCTAGACAAGTTCAATGTTTCTGGATTTCCTGAAAGCAAGAAATTTGAATTAATCTATTTTAATTTCAGTTCAAAGTCTATTCCCCAACTCAATCAAATCTAACTTGCTAATTTTAAGACAGCTTAATTTAGCTCACTTACTTTTTTTAGTTACCAAATTTTTGTTTATACTCTATTCTCCCATAATGGAGACAATGTATTAATAGATAATTCAGTTTTGGCGTTCTTTCAGTCAGTTGTCTGCAAAGTCCTCTGTATAAATCATAAGGGAGGCCAAGAAGTCAAGATATTACAGACTTAAACTTCTCAAAGATTATTAAGGAAAATATCTCGTGCATTCTATGATCATTTATTTGGTGTTAGGCTGCAGAGAATACCAGTGGTCATGTGTGACAGTGGAAATTAGGAGGAGGATCAAGAGAAATCAAAAGACTCAACTGAAATTTTATCTAAAATGTTTAAAAATGTGTGTTTTGTGGGAGACCAAAAAACCTTTGAAAGTTCACTGAAAAGTAAACCTGATTTCATGAAAGACTGATAGCAATGGAATATTTCTAATCTTGTTTGGAAAAAAGTCTTTTTGCAAATGCAGGCTACTGATTGTAACTCTCAAATAGCTTTCAGAGTCGTAAATTAATGTAAATAAATATCAAGTGCATTGCCTACACTTGGAAGAAACAAAGTTTTGCAGCTGTTAATTGTGTCATCACCTTTTTCATGAGTTATAAAATGTCATGTGGTTACTTTCTCTTTCAGTAACATACTATCTTCTGCAGCATTTTTTGTGGTATGATACTAAGAAATCACTTGGAGGATTCAGGAACTATCTTTTTTCATAGGTGCAGAAAAAATATTTTCAATGCTGCCTTTTAGGGAGCAAAAGCACTTTAGCATATAAAGTTTAAGAGCACACCTGTCTCTAGACACTTTCTAATTTGATCTTCCCTGATCTCCTGATATACAAAGAGCTTTATCTGAGAACAAAGCAAGAAAAAAAAAAAAAGAAAACAAAAGCAAATAGTAATTCTCATAAGTTTGAAACTTTAAAACTGTTTTTTAAATTATTCTATTAAATATTACATTCTCTGAAAGATTTCCATTACACTGGTTATGTCAACGTTAAATCTTTCTAAAATATTGATAAGTATCGATGTCCCTGCTACATCCATTGTATAGATAAACTCCTGCTGATTATTGCTGATAATTGTGCATACTCTGTAAACAAAATAACTGTTTGATTAATTAAGTATAACTTTTAAATTAGACATGCTGTTCATGCACATTAAATGGTAAATGTGACAAATTATATATTTGAAATACACATTCCAGCTTTCAGAAAGGCTGTATTTCTTGACGAAGGTTTTCTCATCGGATTTTGAAGAGATCCTTGGGCTTAAAATGCTATAAAAATACCAGTAAAGACTGAAAAGACACTGTAAATTCATTAATTTCAAAACATTGCTTAATAAATACAAGATTGCTGCTTAAAGACTTGATCAGACACGTCAGTGGTCCCTTTGTATAGCAGGTTTAATTCCTGATGGGCAAACCCATCTAAGGCCTCATGTTAGTTCCAAGGACTTCTTGGTAGTGGTGCTCAGGTGTAGACAAATCCAGGTGAATACACAGTTAAACACAAATTTGGTCACCCAGGTGAAAAAGTAGGAGGTTCACCTCATTATTCATGCCCTTAACTATTACTCTTCTGCATTCACAGCTGGGAATGGCAGAGCTGAGAACTAGAGAGAGAACACCATACTCAGTCTTGGAAAGATCTTGAGTATCATTGATTATGAATTTTTGTCACATCTGTGATTTCCAGAGTCCTTATGATAACAAATGAGTAAATTAGGATTACAAAATCCTTATCATAACAAATAAGTAAATTAGGATTAAGGATTGAATATCGAGTGGACAAGGGGAACCAAAATGGACTGACTTGGTGAAATGCTCATTGCTGAGCTGGCAGCATGGTTTCATATACAAAGCAAGTCTTTCACTGAAACAAAACCTAACACACTTATCATATAATACCATGCAATTAGATCATTTTTGTTCCTTAGTTGTGTTTTTTCCTTCTTTATTCACAGAGAAAGCAAACCTGATTAAGCATCCTCCTGTTGCTATCCTGCCTCTTGGGACTGGCAATGATTTAGCAAGGTGCCTGAGATGGGGAGGAGGTAAACACAAATGAAAATGCAATGTATTATGGAATTAAAAGAAAAAAAAAACCAACCTTTTGCATCAACATCTACATTTGGATTTGTGTCCATAAAAAACCATTACCAACTTTTCTATTTTTGGAATGATCTGTTTGTAAATGTTGTATAGATAGGTAAGATATTAAAGGTTGCAATCATGCTTCATACCTTGCTTGTAGCTTCTGCTGACACCAAAAACGTTCCAAGGTGTAATGAGAATAGTGTATAGCAGTTTGGTTGGCTTTTTAATACGGATGGTATTGCTCTGATCAATACCTTGTAAAGAGAGCAGTCTTAAATTGATTTTAATTGGGACGGTTCTGAAAGGGTTACTGAAAACATCTAATAATGGGTTAGAAGTGGTTTAATCTTTTTTAATCTTTAAAAATATTAAATGAAAAACATGTCTCAGCCTCAGACTAGTTCCTTTGATCCACTCCCTTTCTGTTTTCCTACAGAAGATTCCAGACAGTAAGTGGTGTGGTACTATTTATCAGAAAATGGGAAGGCAAAGAATGCTGAAAGAAGAATATATAGAAAATCAAACCTTTAATACCCTTTGCATCCTTTCCTGCATGTTATGGAGACTTACTCTCAGCTCCTCCAAAAAATTCCATTCAGAATTTGTATTACAGGATAACTTGAAGGAGACACAAGGAAGAAAATTTTAGACAGGATTCAATCTGTGGTGAAAGCACCTCAATTCATGGGCTCATAGCCAGGACTATTTCAGGTCTTGGTTGTTTCAGTTGAGACGTTTTGTATTTGGAACTCAGTTGTTTTATTTGGAACTTCTCAGCCTTTGCAGATATCTTTCTTCTTCTCTCTTATCAGTTTCCTTTCCAAATATCTGCCTTGTTGCCAGATAGTCTTTAGCAAATTCTCGGTAGTTTTCATGCTATAGCACTTTGTTAACCATAATGTTCTGTCAAATCGTTTGAGAACCTCCTTTATTTTCTCTGTCACAACTGTTGATTGTTTACATTCTTGTAGTTTTAAGGGAAAAAAGGAAAACAAACGAGCCAAAACATTCAAATCAGCTTTGCTTAACTTTCTGAATTGTTTGTAGAGCCATAGAATAACTAAGCTGAAAGTGGTCATAGGAAGTCACTAGTTCAGTCTGCAGTTCTAAGCAGGGTCAGCCATGAGAACATTTAATTACATCGGCTGGGACCTGTCCCTACCTTCACTTTTGTTTATGTTCTGCATCTTAAGTGATTCCATTTGGACTAAAGTAGAAAAAGACAATATGAACATTTTCTGGGTTTCATCATTCTTTGCCCAGTTGTTTTGTGGTAAACAACACCATAATACAGATTTTTCTGGAACTTCCATAGATGAGAGAGGAGACAGGGATTCCAGAAACTAAATTGCTGGTGAGTGATCTCAAGGATGCAGAGAAATGGAATTGTGCATGCTGCTGTCATGTGGTGGTTAGCAGTAACTATCAAAAGTGTGCTAGACAGCCATAAGCAAATACATCAGCAATGGGTTTTGAGCAAGGAGGCTTTGAGTGGCTTGGCCTGCTAAAGCTGTTAATAACACTGGCAGTACATATTGCTTGAATAGGAAATCTTGTTTTTTCTGCTTTGAAGAAGGACTGGATCCCCAGATCTTAGCTATCTATTACAAAGTCGTTTGTTCTGAGTAATATTCAGAGTTGATAATGTCACTTAGTAAAACCCCCCCTGTTTTTCTCCATGCACACTTGTGTACGTTGTATATACTCATGAGTGCATAAACAAGTTTTCTACTCCGTTAAGTGAATTACTTGTGAGTGCTTATTTGCTAGTAAGAGTAAGCTCTCTCTACAAAGCAGGATGAGGCTCATGAAAAAGTTGTTGGAATGCGCAAAAATGTTACTTTTGCTGATAAAGCTATGGACTATGGATTTTAAATTTTGGATTTTTTTATGCTAAACCAGATTGAAACAATCCATGAGAATTAGTAGACAGCTTTTAACCTTTCAGTGTCTTGTCAGGCAAAACTACAATATGTTTCTCTTCCATAAATTTTGAAATCAAAGGAATTTAAATATTAAGATTAATTTTACATCAAGAACATTTTGCAAACTATAACCTTAGCTTTTTGGATCATTTGGAAAATTCAAGAGATTGGCAAATTTTGAAGATCTAATTATTTCCTTCATCACATATCTGATGTCTACTGAAATCTGTAGAGTTATTCTAAATTTACGTGCTTAATTAGCTTTGTATTTGTACTTCTTTTAATGACAAGTGCTGGAAAATTGTCAATACTTCAAGCACAATCCTGTTTTTAAGGTCTTATATGTATAGCTTTCATTTTTCTAGTCATAGAATCATGGAATATTTTGGGTTGGAAGGGATCTTTAAAGGTTAGTTAACTAGTCCAACCCTCCCTGCAGTGAGCAGGGGCGTCTTCAGTTAGATCAAGTTGCTCAGAGTCCTGTCCAACCAGCCATCTAGAAAGAGAAAGAAAATGTAATGAAACTTTATTATGCTTGATTAAATAACTGTTTTTATGTTTTGCTAGGGTATGAAGGTGAGAATTTGATGAAGATCTTAAAAGACATTGAGAATAGCTCAGAAATTTTACTGGACAGGTGGAAATTTGAAGTAATACCCAATGATAAAGATGAGAAAGGAGACCCAGTGCCTTACAACATCATCAATAACTACTTTTCTATTGGCGTGGTAAGACTTACGCTTATCCTTAAGCGATTTTCTTTTTCTGTTTTGAATAAATATTTGCATCACATGCCTTCAAATGAAGAATTGTTGGCTAGAGATCATTTATAATGTTGTTTTGCTAGTGAAATGAATACATAGATGACTGACAGCAATTTGCATAAATTTACTTCCTCACATTCAAACCTGAATTATTTTTCAGGACCTTCTACCTTCCCATTTATAAAGAAGATATTTGTGTTGTTCTTAACGGTTTATGAGCAGCTCTAATACTAAATTTATATTGTCATTTTGAAGGTCCTCTAAAAATATAAAGGAAAAACTAATCATTTAATAAGAACTCTTAAGTAACATCCTCCATGAGTATTCACATAGCCAAAACTGTTTAAAAGAACAATTGCATTCTTTATTTCTTCAGGGCAGTTTTAAATAATAAAACAATAACACAAAAAAGAAAGCCTCACATGTATCTTCTTGGTTCTGCCTCGTAGGGATATTCACAGTTTGAATGAATTAGGAGGAAAAGGGGTTTAAGCAGCTCTTCATGTCAAAAGAACTGCGTCTCTGGTTTGTGCTTCTCTGTGGTTTTCTATGTACTAGCTACGCTTCTTAATATTAGTAGAATTTCTTTATTCATATTTGATTTGTGATTTGTTGTTAATGTCAGGTACTATTCTGAAGAACCATTACTTCATACCTCGTTTGGGTTTTTCCTAGGTGATTCTTCCTGCTTACATGCAGAAACTTACACTCAGCTGAATTACACTCTGTGTTAATTTTTACTGTTTCTCCAAGGCACTGTGAAAACTAATGGTGACCTACAACATATTGCACATTGCTTCATAGATTCTTGCCAAATAATAAGCACAGACTCTAATCCAACATGAATAGAATTTGCTGCATGAACTTTGTCACAGTATGGCAGAAATTGTACTTAATAACAATCTAAAATTATGTTTAGAAAGGATGGAAAAGTAAAACTGAATAAAATTGTGCTTGACATGGGGCTCTTGATGTTTTAGGACCATAATTCAGGTTGGAAGGGATTGTAGGAAGTCATTAATTCTAAACAGGGTCAGCTATGAGAGCAGATCACAATGCTCAGGGCATTATGCATTTAGATTTTAAAAGCCCCCAAGGATGGAGATGGCATAACCTCTCTGGGCAACCTGTTGTGGTGCTTGACTGTTCTTATGATGGAAGTGGTTTTTTCTACATCCTGTCCGAATCTCTCATTTCAACATAAATTATCTGTCTCCCATCCTCCTGTCACACGTGCTGCTCGAAGAGTCTGGCTTTGTCTTCTTGATACCTTCTCATAGATACTTACAGGCTGCTATTAGACCTCTCCAGAGCTGCCCTCTTACCTGTGAATCACCTTATCTACTCAGTCTTTTTTTTTTTTTTTTTAAATCTCTCCAGCAATCAACCCATAATATCCCAAGCTAGATACAAGAATGCTGAGGTAGACAGTGTTCAAAACCTTGCTGAAGTTGTGCATGACATCCTTGCTCTCTCCTAATCTACAAATCTAATTGTTTTACCATAGGTACCAATCAGAAAGCAATTTATCCCTAGGAAGGAAAATGATACACTAAGTTGAAAGGAATGTTGGAGACAGTAGCATATGTATGTGTGAGGTTTGATTAGTATGTTCAAGCCAAACAAGCCTTTTTTTCCTATGGCAGTCTCAAGGCTCTGATATGTACATAAGAACTGTACTATGTCTAAGTACAGGGAAAAAGGTAAGAAACAAACTGAGACTTACATGTAACAAACTGTGAATGAGTATGGGTAATGTTCAACCTGATGGAAACAGAAAGCACGGAAGGACCATAAAAAGTGGACGCCAAGCCGTGCGTCAGTTTCAAAGCAGGAGCTAGAAAACATCTAGGAGCGATGTAGAATAAGATAAAGATTTTTCAATTGCTCACATCCATCATTCTGTCAGGATGGCAAGATACCAGGAGAGAAGTTCCATCTGCTTCCTAATAGTACTAGAGTCACTGATACAAGCTAAATATCCAAGAAAAATGTGTGTTAAAGTAGTCAAATCATATTTACTTTAAAAAACAAAAATACCACCACCCCAAGGAAAACCAAACCAAACCAAAAAACCTCTTCAAGAATATAGTAAGATCATCTGAAAATGAAAGCTTGTCTTGGAAGGTCACAGATTTGGTGAGCTGGACAAACATAACTGTAATAATAATTTGTATTAGAGGACAAATGATGCATGAGAGAGACAGGAAACATCAGGCCAGCTGTCAGACAGTGGCAAGTTCAATTACTGATGTACTTTAGAGAAAATAAAAGTTATTTTCCCCATAATCTACGCAACCAGCTTTAGTAGTCATACATTCATACACTAGGTTGATATTATCCCAGTGATCATCAAAGACAGAGTTTGGTAATGTCAGCATTGTTGTGTTATCATAGACTATATTCTTGGGCTTGCAGTGTGTTTCTGCAGTTGCTGCAGTAATGGAATTTCAGTCTTGTGACTTCATTTAGCCAACTTGCTGTTATTATAATCAGAGAGAGTGTGTGTAGATAGAGTATTTCATTGGACATATTATTGGTCATGGCTAACCTTTTCCCTATGGATAAACCAGTTTAACTTCCACTGCTTTCTTCAAGCACTCGGCTGCTTACCGTTAATGGTGGCTCAACATGTTTTATGTGGACAGTTGCTTCAGGTAAACCTGTGTGCTATAACACCCCTGCACACCTGGTTTATTTTATCCTAGCTATTTTTCGTGTCTGTACCTCAAGCCTGTAAAAAAACAAAAAGCCAACATTTCCCTAATGTAATGCTATCTGAGAACAGGGAAATATTTTCACAAAATCAGTAATAATTCTTCAGTTCAATACTTGAAATTAGCCCCGAAACAACACCCAAGGGAACAAAATAATCCTCAGTCACCAGATACTCATGACTCTATGCATTACTCAAAAAAAAAAGAGGAAAAAAGTGGTTAATGATACCCTAAAAAATCCTATATTTGCAAACACTTGTTCTTAAGTCTGCTCTCAGATCTTGCCTGGATTGAGCCATGCAGTCATAGTAAAGCTTAAATGCACATTGTTAATTATAAAATAGATGGGCCTATATTCTATTCACGGTAAATGCACTCAATTCCATTACACACAAAACCAGGTAAACATGGAAGATGATGAAATAATCATGTGCTGATTGAGACCTGAGCAGCAGCCATGGAAGATGAGTGACCAACAGACAGTGAGTCAACCTCTCACATAAAACCAAAACAGGAATACAACTTGAGAACATTGTTACCTTGAGAAGGACTTGCATGTGCGCTGTTAGGAAACTCCCTAATGGCATGGCCAGAAATTTTACATACTGCTAAGGTGCGAAGAAAGAGTTCTTTTAAGCTTAGGCATAAGTAGCTTAGTTGCCAATATTGTATTGTTGATACTAATCACTGAAAAGGGAGTGACTGTCAAGGCTGTTTATCTTCTATTGGGAAGTTTTTAAAGAATGTCAAATACGTAGATAAGTTATATTGCTTATTTTTAGTGCTTCTCAAATGATTGTCTCAAAGTGAGGCAAAATGAGTATTTTGATAATGGAAAACATGCCTCATTAAATGTTCCATTGTGATTAAACATTAGAAACCGTGGCTTCCACTAAATGCTTGGTTGAAAAGAGCATATTGAAGGGGGAAGAAGACATATACTTAGGGATAGGAATGTGTGAGAGAGCACAATCTCTGTGCTTTCTCTTCAAGGTTAATATTCAAGAGAAATGATGAAATGATGCAAAAACTATAATGTTTTAAAAAAATCCCATTACTATTTGATATCTCACAATTAATAATTCTTATTAATAAAGATAGATGAGTTTTTCAGAGGCTCCTCCTTGACTGGAGCAAATAGCTGTAGGCCAAACCGAAGGCATAGTTGTAGTCACCTGAGAACCAACATTGCTAAACCCTGATTTTTTACATTTATTATGCAAACTACTTGAAAATATTAAATAAAAAACAATTATTGGACTCAGATAATGGCTTATCTCAAAAAAGGTAACAATTTTTAAACCAAACAACTTGTCTATTTCCCATTGACTTTCCTGTTAGTTACTAATAGCTCTTTTTATTGTTTTCCATTTTGTGGGTAATGATGCTGAAAGAAATTACGAATAGATGTTAAGATGAGAGTCCTAAAGGTTTTCCAGAAGCAAGCATAATTTTGAATTTACTGTTCTGCCACCGAATTAGCTTAGAGTTTAGACTTTATGGAGCCAAAATTAGGTCAACATGAATCAGTACTGAAGATCTTTAACCGTAAAAATTTTCTTTCTGTTTTCTTTCTTTTTTTTTTTTTTACCTTTTAAATAAATCATAAATTTATCTGATGTTAATATGAGATAAAATGTTGTCAATGCTGTTTAAGTATCACTTGAATTTTTGTAACTGCGTAGGGTATTGCAGAGCATGTACTGGTAAGCCCTTGAAGTTCTGTAATTAGACTGTTGGAGCATCATAAACTGACCTTGTGAACCTCTGCATTGTCTTTTAGTATGAGTTTATGTAGAAAGAAATATTACTGATAATATAGTAAGTATAATTTTAAGGAAAATTATACTAGATAAAGTGTGGCACAGTGCAACCTTCCCTATGTTACAACAGTGAGTACCATTGTAAAATGAAAGCATTTCTCACTGGTGTTAGGGCAGTATTCAAGGTGTAAGAATAAACCTGATGACATGGTACTTACTGGTATTTACAGAAGGCAGTTCTAAAGATTATATTAGCAATCATTGTATATCCTTGTGTTAAGTAGAAATGTTCTGTATGAATGACTGATTAGGTAACTTTCTGATTTTCATTTCTATTTTCTTCCTCTTGGGCCAGATTCCATTAAAATTTTGAACTTTTGTTTTTGACCAAGTTATGCAGCTGTTATATAAGTAAAGAACATACATATTCTCTCTGTTCACACTTAAGTGGTTGCCTGGTGTTCTGGTCAGGAGGATTGCAAGGGTTGCTGTCCCTTATGAAACCAGCAGAGTCTCTTAGAGGCTTACATTCTTTGTAGATCCAGAATTGCTTCTCCCTTGTCTAGACTGATCACCTGAATGCATCCTTTAGGATAAGCCTACTTGGGATCTTTGTTATTGGTTCTCTTTTATTTACATACCCTAAAGAGTCATTGTCAGCAGAATCAAGTTCCTTAGGAAGCTTAAAGCTGCAGCTGATCTTACTCAGATTATTTCATTTGCACAAGGTGCTTAGGATATGGAAAATATCTTATCTGTCTGCTTACTGATACAGGATTTAAATAAGAATCTTCCAGCCTTCCTTCAGCTGAAATTTTAAATACATGTGCAAACACATACACAAGAACATATTGGAGGGAAAAAAAGAAGTGGAATGCTCTAGGACAGCAATTAAGACGGTAACCTGGAAGAGAGCTGGGATATCCAAATTCCTGGTCCATCTGTTGTTTTTGTCCATTTGATTAACTTGTACATGGAAATTCAGAAACTTACATTACTCTGAGTGACTTCTTTTCTAAAATCAATAGGTGCAAAATTTTAATGCTGAAACAGAACTTAGGGAAGTAGAACACCTCAGTCTTTCATTCAGTCTTTACAACATGTGGTAATTGATTTCATTGCAATATGGTGATATTCTCACTTGGATGATCTACAACAAAAATATTTTTTGCAAGTGTTTTTAGTTAAGGCAGTAAAGATATCTGAATGTGCTTGAAAATGTTCTGTAAGTTCTTTGAGAAACAAGTCAGTATTGTGTGCTGGATTAATAAAAAAATTAGCGGTTATCATGTAGAGGGGAAATTTCATTAGTACTAGTAGGTAATACTACAGTCAGGATGTGTTCTCTGAAGAGTTATTATCATAAAGTAGTAAAGGTCTATGACAAAGACAAGTGTACTTTTATGACACCTAATATGTTACTATCTGAATGCACTATCAAATAGATATTTGGGTGCTCATGATTTAATATTCTTCAGCCTTGACCAGTCAGTAAGAGCCTCTTATTCTGCCAGTAGGGAAAAATATGACTTCTTAATTCCCATAATCATAAATTTGAACTTGTTATGGGTCTGCTTCCCCATCACTATACTCTTAAGTCCTCAACCTACACTTCCATTATATGTTCTTGTTTGTTTCTTCTTTTTTTTTCCTGGAAAAAAAAAAAAGTAACAGAAATCTTACATAGAAGCCATGTTTTTGGTTTTCTTGAGAAAGGACTTTCATTAGCATCAACAGAAACTTTGACTACTGGAATTTTTAGTCTCAAATACCAGAGTATGAAGTATAGTTGTTCCTCTAACTGACTTAGATTATGGGATCCCATAATCTTTTATTTTCTAAGTTATTTTATTGTATGTGTTATTTTAGAGTATATTTATTACTACAAAAAAAAAGGAGTTTATTATTTTATATAACGCTTACAACTGTGGATGAATTTTAATTTTATGCTGGCCCCATATTTTGAAATTTTAAAGCCTCATAGAGTTTTGCTGTTCGTGGTGGTAAAAAGGAATTTTTTTTCTGCATAGGAAAATATCCTAAGGACATTTGCTGATTCAATGCAGAATTTAAGTGCATGCACATCTTAACACTGATGCAATGTGACATTTAAGTGTGTGTTTAAACTTTCCTGATCTAACGGAGCAGTTAAATACTTCAGTATTTTTTTAAGCATTTTTTTGCATTTTCAGTAATATGACTGGACAAATGCACGTGTTGAATTCTGGGCATTTGGTGTAAGCTAATTAATTATTCACGTGGGATTTTTAGGTACACATAACTAAAAATGATGTTTATTGGTTTGCTGAACTAATATGAACATAAGCACATGCCTAAGTGATTTTGTGAATCCTAATCATCACGTTGAATGTGCTAATGGAATGCTGTGATATATTGCATTATTTCTGTGCCAAGGAGGGAAAGAACACTTCATAGTAAACAGTATTACTGCTTTGTAATCCAAATCACTTTTTTTTCCTGCAAAAAGGGTTAAGAAAATGAACAATTCATCCATGTGTGAATGCAAATGTAATATTAAAACATCCGTATTGATATTTGGTATGTCATAGTCTCATTTATGTAGCCAAATCTGTAAAAATGGGTAGTATATCTGTGGGGAGAGCTCTGCTCTCTTTCAGAAGGAGCGTGTTCAGAACACTTTAATCCCAGCTTTGAAATACTGTCATATTGAGGAGTCATTGGTAGTTCAGTGTATCATCTTGTTTAATTTCCTCACATTGCTAATTTTTGCAAATTAGTTGTTCTTACAGGTTTTGCTACTTGCATGTTTGAATCTTCTTTACTCTTTTCAGCTTTATATTGAAGTATTGAAATTCTTCTGCAGAAACTTTGGATATAATATATGGCAGATATGATGATGTGGGGTTTTTTGTTGCAGGTGTTTATTTTTTTCATATGGCAGAAAGCCACAAGCATATGCTGCATGCCACAGCAAGCTGGACCTGTAGAATAATTCGTAAATAAGGAGCAATAGGAGGCTCTTTGAAGGTTTCCTCTCGCTAATGTGCTGCAGTATTTCCCTGGACATGGAGAACACGAATTCTATAATTAGGATATACTTAGTCTTAGAGTTGGTAATATCTATACTGCGACACTGCTGGTGGTGTTTCCTGTTACGTAGTTTCTTTCTACCAGTGTGGATTTAGTTTACCTTCTGAATCCCTCTTGCCATCGTATTCTTCTACCATTCATAATGTGTGTTGGGTACCCTAGCACGAGAGCTGTACTCTTCTGCATGGGATGTGGGAGGTACTTTTGTGCAGAGAACTAAAGTTTTGTAGCTTACTCTACTGTGAAATGAGTCTTACTACTACAAAAGAAAGATTATTTCCAGAGGTACAGTTTCTTGTATTTCTTACAAGTATAAAGAAATTTAAAGAATTTAGACTGTTCTTCCTATTTGGTTGGTCATTTATTTATTTTTATTTTAATGCTGAAGTGTAAATTTATGCCAACATGTGCTGTAACTTTCTGAAAATATGTATGTCAAATAAGTTTATTAAGATTTATGTGTGTGATTTCCCTTACAGTGCAGTAAGAATACCTAGGTTTGTGCTAAATTCACTGTAGGTTTTGTCAGGTTCAGTGAAAATACAGTTCTGTGGGCTATATTTAAAATAGCAAGTAATTTTTCTCAGTAGGAGTGTAGCAATTGATGCTGAGTCCCTTCTGTCTGCAAAACATGTAGTTTGGGAGTCTTAATTCAGACTGGATATAGTCTGTTCCCCTGCTATAAGCTGTCCTAAACATGCTTGTCCTAAAGTGACCTAGATGACTGGTCACTGGTTTAGCCTGTGTGTCCCCATAGTATGGAAGGAGCACGCTGGCCACACTAAATATGTTATCTTCCAAAGATACCTGGCTGACATGCACCAGTCTTTGCTTCAAAAAGAATCACAGGAAGTAGGAATGATTAAGAAATTTGCTTAAAGATTTAATTGCTTCTCTACAGCTTCGCAATGAACCTGAAAAAGTCAAATAGGTGTACGGTGTTTCTAACGTTGACTTACCATCCTCCACTTCTGGTTTCCTGTGTAGTATTTTTTCTTCTGTCATTTTAGGTATTTGAGACTCATTTAAGTTTTCATAATGTGGTGAGAACAAGGCCAAATACCTTGAACTAAGAAAGGCTCCCTTGTTTTAGATTTATGAGTATCTCATTCACGTGCTAGTACTTACTACCCATTCCTGTCATAAAATTATTCTTCTGGAGTGGAATCAAAGGCTAGAAAGTGACTTGTTTCCCTTAGTAAGTAAAAACTTTGAGGAAAATCATAGGGAGAATCTTTGGCAGTTACCTATATCCTTCTCTTTAATTTATAAGGGATTTGTAAAATAGAACAATTTCTAGAATTGAGAGGATGTTAAATTTCATCGATGTCAAATTTGGGAAAGCTAGGTATTAAATAAAATGCAATGAGGCATAACCTTGCTGAGTAGATACTACAAAAGATATTTTTGGGGAAGAAATGCAGTAAAATCAAACTTGCAGTTCTCTGGTGTTTTGTCATTGCATACCTTAGCTAGTAGAGATTTTGAGTCTTGTTCAGGGATTTTGCTGGGGTTTGTTGCTTTTATTGTTTTGGGGGTGTGGTGCCTTTGTTTTCATAAAGGAAGGGTCTACAGAGCAGCCCCATCAACAGCTACGGTTACAAGTGACAGTTATAAATGTGAGTTTATGCCTAAAGACATAATTAATCTGCAATGAGCTTGGAACTGCTCCTTAGCTAAATGCAACTAAATCAGCTACACAGTGTGTAATTAACTTACAACTATATTAGTCCTACTACAATGTTATTCATTATATATGTAAGTTATTATTTTCTCCATATGAAATTTGTAATATACTAAGTAATGATTAGGAATTCATTACAGTATTTTGTTCATATTATCATAATATAATTGTGATGTATGTTCATCTTGTTAATGCTGTTATTCCTACTTGTTCTTAAAAGAAATGTCAAGGATGTCAGGAAAATATGATGTGGGGTTTTTTCCACACACACTGAGAAGCATCTATATTCAAATGACAATGAAATTTTAGTCCTTGTCTAGATTTTGTAATTCTGATTGTTAGTGATGACAGGAATGTATCAAGGAAAGGTAGAAGCCAACAAGACTTTATATAAAAGTCAGGAGTAAGGTGAATAAGCTTTAACGTTGGTCATAAGACTAATTCAGAGCTTAAAGTAGGAAGAGGAACAGAGGAAATTGCTTGAATTAAAAAGGCAAAGATTTTAAAGACGGGAGGGTAGCAATGGAGGTAAGTTGAATCTGGGAAAGGTTTATGAGATATGCAAGCTGTACAGAACATAAGGTGGGCTGTGTGTACACTGATACCTTCACCTGGCTAAGATGCAAGACATATGTCTCTGTGTACACATGTAGAACTATGTGAAAAATAGCTCAGATTTAAATTGTAATCATTCTGTTTTCATGTGAGAGTTAATCCTGATATATGTAAACAAGTTCATGTAAATTAGTTGCTTTACCAACTTCTCCCTGACAACATCATTTACCTTTTTGCCATGCCGTTAAAGATCCTGTCTCAGAACTTTACTTTCACGGGTCTGCCAGATCCCTACTGAGTCTTTTCAGACTGCCTGTGTGTAGTTGAGAGGTACCAAAGAAATCGTAATCATGCTGACTCAAGCGCCTATTGAGGACATGAAGTACAGTTATTTCTAAGAACACAGTGTAAAACCCAGTCCATTATAGGTAACAAAGAGGGAGATCCAATTTATAGGCATTTTAGGTCAAGTGAAATTTATAGAGATTTAATTATATACATTTAAGAAATAAATTCTTAATTAATTGCTTAGAATTACTTATTGATTAGGAAATTAGAAGTATGGTAGCCATTGGAATTTTTTTCCTCTGTCTTCTAATTCTGATTGTCTTAGATTAAAAGAACAGTCCACCTGTTGATTGCATGCAAAATTGCTGTTAGCACTAGGAAATTCATCTGAGATATTGATCCTTTGGGTGCATAATGAATAGGATATGATGCTATTTTGGTGTTTTATGTAGTCATAACTGTTGTGTTCTTGATGCTATGAGGTAGAAGTCAGAAGAGAGTAAGTAAGAAAGGCATTTTGGAAACAGACAGAGAGATAAAGAGAACAAATAAACAACCATAGAAATTTTAGATTTAAGGTGGGCACCTCTGCAGATTTAAAGGAGAAATTTGATGTGTGAACTGGATGTTAAATAGGCACAGAGAATTGTTACTTTGTCATTCACCATACAATCATATGTATAGTATATAACTGCAATCAGTCTTGAGGCCAGATAGAGATTCTTCTTTAAGATATTCAACAAATGCTGTTTAGGAAGCAGTTTGCGGTTTGGGGAGACTTGCATATATATATGAGAAGATCTCATGTCCCAGAATATGTTAAAATAGCAATAATATATCAGACATTAAAATTATGTGCACCATTGAGTTTATGGTTATCCAGGGGGGAAGTACATAAAAATCTCAGAGACCTAGAGTTGTCTGTCATTTAGCATTATTTACGTATCTGGAGAGTTGATAGCTTAATTGATATTCCTGTGGTACAAACATATTCTGTATATCTCCAGATCTGCATGTTTTCTACGTTTTGATGGCAAAGTCCCAAAAGGAACATGATTTAACTAAACTGAAAGTGGGTGGATTTAGCCAAGAAACACTTAGTCTTATGTTACCATCTGAACCAGGTGGAACTAGAAGCAAATTACTGAACAGAAGTTATTTCATGTCCTTACTGGAACAATTTGTACTAAAGAGCCTCTACAGATACAGCCAAGGGACTCTCTATTCACTATTTGTGATTTTACAGTTTCTTCACTTAAACTGGAACTCCGAGGGTATAACATAGCATATTCTTTATTTCTGTGACAATCCCAAGACTACTTAAGCTTATAAAATGCTAAAGAGTCGGTCAAAACTGTTGCTCTTATGCTTTCATTTTATGTTACTGGTGATGTCACCAAGGCTGAACGGGCCGATGTGGCACTGAGGGGTAAGAGTCAGTGCTTTCCAGTGCCTCCTGCTAAGCAGTCTCACCCCAGGCGATGGATGGTTCCCACCCAGATCTCTGAAGGCACATGGACACCTCAGTGTGCTGTGATAGTGTGCACCCACTTGCAGCTGCACCACCACGCCACATGCGCGCGCTTCAATAACTGTGTAGAGTAGACAGAGCACCCTTTCCAAGGCAGCCTGTGGTACCGTCCTGGTGATGAGGTTTCTGTCTGCAGGACTGTCCTTGGCATTACGTTTAGTACTGCTGCAATGGAAAGACTGTTCGTGCAGCCTACACCAACGAAGGAATAGCTCCTCGGCTGCTAGATTGTCCGGGGTGTTCTCACATACTCTCCTTACTTTTCTGCTCTGGCTTTTCATGTTTCCCTTTTCACTGTGCTCTGTAACTTGTGATGTTATACTTTATAACTCATATTGCCCCAGGGTGGATTTAGATCGGATGTTAGGAAAAACTTCTTCACTGTGTAAAGTGAAGTGTAGTCAGGCATTGGAGCAGGCTGCCTAGGGAAGTGGTGGAATCACCATGCCTGGAAGTGTTAAAAAATGTGTGGTTGTGACACTTTTAGGGACATGATTTAGGGGTGATTATGGCAGTGGATTGGACTTGATGATCTTAGAGGTCTTTTCCAACTTAGATGATTCTATGATACGAGAGAAGCATCAGAATTGGCACCAGTCACTTCAGAGCTGCTCATAGTATTAGCCATTTACAGTTGCTGTCTAGAGCTGTTCTCTTAAAAATGCTTTGCCATGTTTATCCCATTTTAAAAAAATAATTAATCTGTATTGCATGATATTGCATTACTTCTTTCTTAGAAGTATCCTTGCATTCAAACAGATCAGGTTAAAGGAAATAAATAGCACAAGTCTCGTTATTATCTGGAGAAGCAGATGTAAATTGGGAATTCTGGACTTTTATGCAACTAGTACTTAGGAATAGCAAGATGCACAGATTATATGGATCCAGTCTTGCCGATCTTGGCCAAATGGGAAAAAAAAAAACCCAAATGCTGTAAAACACATAGCCTGTGAATCCAATTCTGATGCATATAGGGCTTGTCTAAATTACTGCAGCATGCTGATTCCCATAGTGAGTGGCAGGAAAAAGTTCTGCTGCCTTGCATTTGTAAAATCCCATAGGTGGTGATAAAAGAATTTCTCTTGCCATTCTTCCCCCTTGGGGAAACTCCATGTCAAAGGGAGTGACGTCAAGTGTTCACTGATGTGTCTCCTTGTTTGAAAATACTGTCTGTAACCCGACACATGAAACTGATTATCACCTACCTGAAATATCCAACCACATTCCCTCCTGCTAGGATTACGAGGAAGGAAGCATCCCTGCTTTTGAAACAGCAGTGACCGAAGAATCTTCAGGGAAGTGCATTTACCCAGTCATAAGCATTGATGCTGGGGTAGAAGTTGGGTAATAATGAAAACGCCTTTGCACTCTGGGTTTCTGCTTGCCTCTCTTGATTTCAATGAGAGTTTCACTATGGTGGTGGTATTTATTTTGTTCTGCACTGAGTATGTTATGAAACTGAGAGGAAGAAAGACTATGCCAGTGTCTAGAAAAAATGTTGTGTTAAGCCAAAAAGAATCCCTGTGGCAGGAGGGCTCTATAATATTTCTTCAGGGTCAGTTCAAGTACTGACTGTTTTCTGCTTTCTTAGCAAAAAAACTTTGAAAAAAGGAAAAAAAAATGAATTAAAAGAATAACAATGGGAGTCTAATAAGAGAAAAGTCATTTTCTATGATCATTTTTGAACTTATTACATTAATAAGCATAGCCTTAGTTAAATGACATTTCACTTCTTAGGAGTGTTATTGACATTTTGATATGAGACAGAGAGACCTTTAATGAGATCTCAATCAAAGGTAATATTTATATAATGATACATGAATTCATAAATGCTAGTCAAATAAAAATGCTGTAGTCCATTTTGGCCTTCACCTTATGAAAATCTGTACAGGTCGTAAGATGAAAAATCTCAGTGAATGACGACTAATACTGTCTCACCTGACTGTCTAATTATTTCTGGCTAATTGTGAGAGTTAATGTTTGAAGCTGAATCTTGCAATATAACTTAATCCATAACCCAGAGAAAATGCATGGGAAAAGACTGAAATTTTCTCCCTTGCTCAACATATGATGTCCTTAATGTTTGAGTTTATGGTGATTTCTATTCTCATACTAAAAAAAAAAGGTAATATTTATGTAAGCTGGATGCTAGCTACCAAAGAAATATGCAGACAGGTAGACAGATCCTTGAAATTCCTGTTTCAGACCTTTGTTTAGTCTATTGTTTTTTGTTAAAATGCTTTGTTTTGCTAGCCAAAATCACAGTCTCTTACATTTTGTTGTAACTTCAGAGGGCAAAAGCTTATGAAAAATCAAGTTGCCCAAGGTCCATCCAACTTGACCTTGAACATTTCCAGGGATAGGGCATTCATGAGGCATCCCATAACTTTCTTTGCATGTTTTGAATTTAATACTATTAAGCACAGATAAAATAGCTACGCTATTCTTGTACTTTTGTTCGTCTGCAAGTAATCTGTTCTGTGGATTATCCGTTACGTGGGTAAATATATACATTGTGCTGCCTGAGCATAAGCCCAGAATCAGAACATCCTTCTTCATGTAATGCTGTTCTGTGTGCACATACCAGATCAGGTCAGAGATAGCTTAGGAATGCTCAGTGACAGCAGCAGACTTTTTTTCTTCATTGCACCTTTTTTTTTTTTTCTCTGTTTATAGCTTAACTGACATAAATCTTAATATGGTTCTTTCTTAAGTCATGCCAAGTCCAGATATTTGAAAGTGCCTTATCATTATAAATTTTGACCTAAAGCTTAAGTTACTTTGTTACATAATGTACAGCTATATAATCCTTCTACTCTCACAATGTCTTCAAAATCTGAAGAAAATAAATTCCTTAAATTATTTCTTAATGAGTAAAGTAGGAATATTATATCTGGGATTTCTAATTTTCTAGGTTATATAGCTTTTGGAGGTAAAATGAAGAGATAGTAAATGAGTTGTGGTTGTATTTTTAAAATATTGTTTTCAGTCTTATTGTTACTCAGTCTAGATCTATCTGTTTGATTGAGAGAGGCAACCAGTGCCTCAGGAGGAAATTTTCATTTTCAGGGATTCTGAAAAGCTCTGGGCCACTTCTGTCTAGTCAGATTTATCTATCTAATTTTAATATTTAATTCTGAAAATTTCTACTTTCATGGTACCACTGCCAAATTCTTTTCATGTTGCTGTGGGTTACTGTTTTTTGTGTTCTTAGGGTTTGTGTTCATTTGTTTGTTTGTGGGGTTTTTTTGGTTGGGGTTTTTTGTGGGGGTTTTTAGCTTGTTTTTTTGGGGGGAGTTGTTGTTTGGTTTGGTTTGGTTTTGCTTTTATTTTGTTGGGTTTTTTTGATTTTTTGTTTGGTTTGGGTTTTTTTTTTTGTTTGTTTTCGTTTGGTTTTCTTTTTGTTGTTGGCTTGTTTTGGGTTTTTTCTTTTATTTTCCGGAATTTCAGGGGAAAAAAAAATGTCCTTGCCAGAAAATTACATGAACAGCAAGTAATCATGAGGATCAATATTTCTGAATTGTCAGATCAGATATAAAAATTAAGCTTACAGTGTAAAGCAGCACTTAATCTTTGTGTGCAGAATATTAGATATCAGATTTGTCTATATGGCACCAACATGTGTTTATGCAAACAAAACATCAGAAAGTCATGGGGCTAATGAAACTGGGTTCTTGTACCTTTTTGTTGCCACATTATACCTGCATTTCATAACTAATTGTCAAAAATTTAAGTAACTACCTCCCCTCATTTCATTTTGTAACCCCAGAAGTAAGTACACTTGTTATCACTTGATTTGCAACTACATTCATGTTACTAGTTATCCCTTAAAAATGGTTCTCATGAATAATGAAAATAAATCCCCTTTCTACTCCCATAGCAAGAGGTTTTAAGTGCTACCACCTGGCATCTTAGCAAAAGATCGTAATAACCATGTTTTCTTACAATAGTTCATTGAGAGGGTACATGGCAAGAATGAACAAATTTCTACTCTTAGAGCCAAGTTAGAAGCTCGGTCTCTGCTCAGGCAAAAATCTATAGCAGCTTTGCCAGACCGAGACATGGGTGGCTGTTCTTAGAACTATGGTTTATAAAATCTTTATTTTGTCTTAACTATTTCTGTTCTTGTTTGTTCTCTAGGAAGTTTAAAGTCAAACCCCTCTTCTTTCCCCAGTGCGTTTTGCCTTCTTTTCTACTTTCTCCATATATCTGTTTATTCACATCTTCATTTGTATTCAGCCTCTTTTTCCCTCTTTAGGGTTCATTCATTTATCCTGTAATGCCCATTTATTACAGCCTCATCTTCACCACTCTCTCTTTTTAACTCTGTTACTTATCTGTGTGATAGGAATTGTTCCTGCTTAACAAAATCAGTTTCTAATTCCATTTAGCTAAGTAGGTTCAACTGCTTTGTGTGGACATTGAAGCAGTTTAAAAGTGGCTAAAACAGTTTTAGCTTAACCCAATTAAACTAAATCAATTTTGACCACTCTTTAACCACTTTAAAAGCAACCATACAAATGAGTGCATCAATTTTGTCTAAATTAATTTAGATAAATCAGCAGATTTCACATCTGTAATCCCTTAGTATCTCTTTTCACATTCTTTCTCATCAGATCACAGAGTCCCACACATTTTCTTTTTGATCCAGTACGCTAATTTCCAGACCAGGCTGATTCTGGAATACCTCTGAAAATTGTTTCAGATTATCAGACTGCAAAATACAAAATTTTAGAACAGAAATAATGGTTTCAGTCAAACTCTGTTATTAACTTAATACTAGGGCACAGAATATGTTCTTGAAGATCAAATTCACTGTCATTGATTAGTGTACATTTCAGCCTGTCAGAAAGGTTAGCAGGGCTTCTCAGATACCAAATATTGGAAATAACAATGGCAAAGCTCAGGAATAAATTATTTAACAAGCATGTTATCTGGATCAACCTCAGTCTTTCCTCTCTTATTTCTGGGTGATAATAGCTAATCTTATTAACCAGTCTTAGGAGGTTTCTGTTTTAACCCTTTCAGATAGCTAGGAATGAAGCACAGGACTTGCAGGTAGAAGATTGCATACCACAGAGCAGCAACACAGAAGCACTAATATTCCGTGTTCAGTAATCACTTCAATATAAGTTGTCGCTAGAAGGCAAATATGATCCTTGAATTTCTTCTGAGGGGAAGACTGAGTAAACATAACATGCTTTGGATGCAGTCTTGGTAAATTTGTCCAGCTGTGACATCCATATTTCAAAAAGGATGTTGAAAGATTCAGGGAGGTTCAGAAAAGTGTGACAGGAGTGGTTCAGAAGGTTTAAGAGCTTTATTGCGAAAGACAGTGAAGAGACAACTTGATCAGTCTAAATGTACCTTAATGGGAAGAAAATACATGGTAGTCAGCAGTCTGTTAAGCTGGCGAAGTTCCTCAAGATATAAGCTGGAACTAGACAAGTCAAGGTTGGACATGAGCCACTGAAACCTAAAACCCAGGGAAATTAGTCAGGGAGATAATAATCTGCTTACTTTCATTACTTGAATTTTCAGTTCAAGATGGTACCATTTCTGGAAAAAAAAAATTATATGGCTCAGGAAGACATAACGTTTATTTAAGAATGGGAGTGTTCAGTGTTATTTCCTATTTAGACAGGAATCATAATAAACTCTATGTATGCAGTGAATCCTCGGTCAGTGGGACATTTCCCACATACTTCAATTTTACCAGGAATTCCCATTCCAAAGGAAAGAAGGAGGAGAAGTAGCAGCACATAGGGAGGCTGTTGTTGGGGTTACTGAAGTTAGTCCTTCCAGCTTGCCAGAGCTCCTCTTGACTTCTCACTTCCTCTGCCTGTCTATGGTCATTTGCTGCTCTCATGTATGTAATGCTATAGTGCTGCACATGTATGGCAAAAGAAATTTCAAATGGCAGAGTAGAAATTTAAATGAAAATAAGCATTATTTTTTGAAAGCAACAAAGTAGCAAAATTGTAAGAAATATAGTAAGAGCATAATACTAAAAATAGTAAGAGCATAATAATACGATTTAAGGGTATCACAGTATAAAATAGGTAGAATAGTATGATTACAGTGTCTCAATGACCACAGTACTTATTAAGCAGGCTTTTATTTGATATGTAGTACTGTGGACTTCTTCTCTGCCTGTTATCATGAGAAAGTATTTTTTATGTAAAGGAAAATGTGTGGAAAAGTAGTGGGCAAATTTCCCATTTCTTGCAAAGCTAAAATATATATCAGTTTGATGTTTAACAAGCTGGCCTGCTTGATTTGAACCATATTACATATTTCTTCATAGGATGGTTCATACTGTTCCCAAAGTATTGTCAACGCAAATACTTCACTTAAAAAACATTCTGTTCTTTAAATGTCTTCCTTCATCGCATCATCTCAGTCAATCTCCTCAGCCTTTACTCCCTCTTCTGTTTAAAATCTCAAAAAGTGATTGCAGTTGATATGTGCCATATGAGGCTTCACTGAAGCTATTTAAAGGCTGTTGAATTTAAGAGACCCAATTGATTCATATGACAATTTAGAAGTGGGGTTAATGGCAAGAATAATTTTGTAGTTCACAGAAAAAAAAAATTGAAAATGGTGCAGAAAAAGAGCATGTACATATGTGAAATACAGTGTAAAAGCAGCATAGATTAATTATAAGGTCTTTCTCACCCTTGGCTCATTGCTTAAACTGTGTGGATCTGTATCGTTTTGTGTACTATTTCTTTTTAACTATATTTGAAGTTAAACAGCATGTATGGTGTCTTTTTTCTGTCAAAAAGAGTGACAGCTTCTATAATTCCCTTGTTTCACAGAGTATAAATATTCCAATGACTGTTTTGATGGCTACAGTCGTTGAGTTTTAACATGTATATTTATTGGTTGCCTTGTTCTGATAATTTATGGTCAGCTGCCAAGAACAACTAAGCCTTGCAGTTAAAGATGTTTTTTTAAGTTAGACTAAAAAAATAAGGTTTCTAAATGTAAAACATGTAAAATAACATTAAATTCTTGTATTTGGGTGATAGAAGAAAGCTGGGAAATTAATAATTAATTCCCCAAGAGGTGACTTTCTGGAAGGCTCTGCCTGCCATCAATTTGCATAAAATTTCATATGTAGACTGCAAACAGTTATGAAAGTGCTGCTGAGGAATCTCTAGCTCCACAATGTATTACATAGTTTTGCTGGTCAGGTCAAGCTAGAAGATTGCATACCGGGCCTTATATTCTTCTGGAAAATATACAGACATTTATTCCTGGTGGGTGGAATTTAAAACCCCCCTAGATGGCTACAAAAAATCTGTGTTTTCCGCTAACTTGGATATATAAAAACATATATATTGAACAGCTAACCAGTTACGAACACCAAGTGGATTTAGGAATCTTATCTTTCCATTCTTGATTTAGCTCTCAGCAGCAGAAGCAAAAATTGGTATTGCTAGTTGAAGTACTTAACAGCTACAAGACTCCAAGGTCAAACTGGCAGCTAGTGTCTCAAATGGATGCAGAATGCATGGTAATTGCAATGAAAAAATAAAAGCAGACTACAGTTTACTTGCAATGAGACTCTTTGTAATTCAGTCACTATATAAAGATGTCTCATGTCAGTGCATATTTAGTGAAATGGTTAATGGGGTTAATGGTTAATAGCCCTTTTATTCCCAGTGCTGTGCCCAAAGCAATACATATCTTAACCTTTCTGTTATTCGGAAAATTTAATATCACAAACATTTGGCTATGAAGGCACAGTCTTCCTATGTGTAAAAGCTGATGATGAAATTGTACCTTAGTTTGTCCTGGTTTAGAACAGGAATGAAAGCTTATCTTCTCTTAGATAAATACATAGCATCATTATCACATGTGCCAAGAATAGCATCATTATGCAGTATTATTTATTCCACATGTGGGCTAAAGGACTGGAATGTCTTCAGCTCATGGCCCCATCAAAGAGAGTCAATACGTTCCTCTCCAGATTGCTTTTCTAGCCAGTTGGTTGAAACCTTATGTTCTGCTTTGTGCAGTCATTACTGTTCTTGAAAGTGAGTGACCCAAAAGCATGATAGAAATGAGAACCAAGGTTTGTTCTCTCAAGTATGGGTCAAGCTGCAGCCCCTCTGGAAACTGGCGTTTTTATGCCACAAGGGGTAAAATACCTTATAATTTCATCATGAAATTTGCCTGTGGGTTTGCATTGTTGAACACTTTATAAGCTACTGCTTGCAAACACATTCCTTTGAGGATCATACAGAACTTCCTTTGGTTTGTAAGGGTTTTCCACAATACTTTGTTTGAGCCAGATTGTACATATTTTGTTAAAAGGGAAGACAAAACTCAAAACTCGTATTAGCACAGTTCTGCTTTCTGTGGTGTACCTATATTTAGCTCTTGCAAAGCCAGCCAGATGAAGTCAATATTTCCTAGAAAAGCCAGGGGAATTTTTTTCCACCCAGGCTTTCTAATGAACTAAAGGCTTGTCCCTTTACCTAGCCAAAGTTCTTTTAAGTGTGCTTTTAAATTTGCAGTGACATAAGACATCTTATATACTGACTGGATTAAAGAGCCCCACTGCAAGTAAAACTATACATTTTTTTCATTACCATTACCATTGGCAAGTGCCTACCAATAAGAATTATAGCATTAACTAATTAGCAGTCACTACCAAGGCATAAATCACTACTATAGTCCTCAATCAGTGGTTTTTCTCTTAGTATAGAGATTTGATTGTGAAATTTTGAGACCCAAGATCAAGGTCTTACTGATTTCATAGGTCTGATAAAAACACATGGTCCCGTAGAATCCTTGAAGGATTGCATGTTTAAATTCCAGTTGTTCTGGTCATCAGTCTAACTACCGAGTAAACCCCTGCAGGTAATTCCAGCTGTTGGTGCTATTTTAATATTAATTTTTGGGTTTTCCATGTTACATTACAAAATAAACCCCCCAAAACTGTATGACTTACTGTTTTATTCTTGCACTGGATCAAGTTTTAAATAATATTTTGGCAAGCATCTAAGTACAGTACAATGCTGAACCTGAATGAAGTACGTCCAAGTATCAAAGGGTACTAGCCAGCACTGTCAGAATGCCATCTAGACATTAATTTCCCACATAAAGGGTTTACTAGCACTTTGCATGTAAGTTGTATAACTTGTGACCAGCTGCTTCCGTGTGCGGTGCGTAACTGATGGGAACATATGGCTTTAATTAAGTAGCCTATTCTAGCTGATTTTTAGGCATCTATCCACATGGCATACAGTATTTGTTGAATCCAAATCAAGTTTCACAGCTGTCTCTCGAGATAAACTGATTGACTGACATGAGCTGCTTTTAAACACTGTCAGGTTAGTTCCCATAACCTCAGGAGATTCAAATAATGGGGAAAAAAAAGGCTCAGCCATATGCATGAAAGCTTATATGACTAGACCTTATATATATATATATATGTATATATATATATAAATGTATGTATGTTTAACGTTTCAGGCTAACCTTAATGGATTTCTGTAGCTACTGATGCTGGAATACAACAAGTCAGAAACCAAGTGATTAAGAAATCACCTTTTTCTGATTTGGCTGGATCGTATACAGTGGTTTGACACCAACTTGAACTTTAGCAGTAAGGACATGCATAGCAATTGAGAAGTAGAAAAGGATAATTATTAAAGTGCAGAACTGGTGCCTCACTGGTTCACATCAGTGTAGAACTGGCTGACGTTAGCTGGTATTAGGAAGGAAAGTAAAAAAGACAGCCAGCAAATGCAGTACAACCCTTGTTGTGTTAAATAAGCATTTGTTTATTTATTAAGTGCACTGAACAGCAGCTGAGTGAATCTGCATGTGATTAACTATGATCATGGGATGTATTTACTGATGTAAAGGGAAGAATATAAAAATTAAGGTTATGAAATATGATGAAATATTCATCCATCTTATGAAATTGAAAGTGTATTCTCAGTAATTTTTTGAGCGATTCATGCTGAAAGAGAGGACAGATAATCACAGCTGATCTAACGTAATACACTGCCCGTGAGTTTTCCTAGAGGTTTCATGTGTAAAATTAGAAGTTTTGTATTTCTTTGGCAGGACTGGGGAAAGCCTTATGTACCTGAGCTGCATCTCTAGATAAATAGGTTGTGTTTTATTACACAAGAAGTAGAAGGGGAAACATGGGCTGAAAAGGATTATGAAAATAATTTTAGAGGCCATGAAATTCTTCTTGGGTAAATTAGGTACTTGGAAAACTGATTGAATCATATAATGAATTCTGATTTACTGATTTTCTATAGTATAGTGGTGATGGCAAGAGCCCAAAACTGACAAGTGCTGTGAGGGAAGGGTGAGAGCACTCTAAATGCCAAGTTTGGAACTCTGTAATTAATAAACTGTCTCTGGTCTCTATGAAGATAAACTAAATACTGTGAATTTGAGAAGATATGATAGTAGTGATAACTTTTTATGGTCCATGATTTATGCATCTGTGGTAGACCTGTGCTCTGTGACTTGTGACGCTCTTGAAAATATTGTAGTGAGCTGGAATGTTATTTAAGCCAGAAGAAATAGTCAAAGGATGGAAGTGAAATATTCCTTTCTTGACACATTGAATAGTAATATAAGCCAGACTGAGAGGAAACTGTGACCCTTAAACAAAGGAATAACGAAGGTAAAATGTAACCAGTAAACCCCTCAAGGCTTACTCATTCATGGGAATTAGGGGTGGAATAGTTTCTTTAGCCAGACAAGATGGTGTGGCAGTTGGGAAAGATCTTTATTAGTAGAAATGGTCTTGAAATGTGTTTTGTTGTTATTTATTATGTTATATTTCATTCTTGTAATGACTTCTGAATTTTTAAATCAAGAACTTGCTCCTTTTTTTTGCTAGAATACTCTTTCATATTTAAGCTTATGTAGTATTTAGTGTGAACTGTGATGTAAATAAGTATCAAATGCCAGATTTAATCAGAGATAATGAATCCAAAGGAAGTGATGTTTCAGATAAAGCTTTTCATGCCTCCAATTCAGGACAGTCATGACAAGAACTGACCTTTTATTCTGTATTTGTATAGCTCTTCTTTGCCTTTGGGATCATGACAACAATTCTTAAATGCTGTGTTAATACAAATAATAAATAACTGTGGCCTGGCACAAGGCAATGGGAAGAACTTTTGGGAGGCAGTCACAGTATTTTTGGCTGCTGAAGGCAGAATTTTTGTAGGACAAGTAATCCTGCTTTTTCTGGTTCACACCAAAATTACTAACCAAATAGAATTAATCTTTTAGAATTAATCTCTACACAGTTAGGTTCAGGAGCTTGGGGACTCTAGAGTGTCCATGTCAAACTGCTTTGCTCAGGGTTTTGCATTTGGAACAACATATTCCTGCAAAATTTGTGGTTCTGTCATTTAGCAGCTAAACCATTGCTGTTTGGAAACCACGGCAGCAAGATATGGGGAGGTCAGTGAGCAAATGACTGTGTATGAGGCTGACACTAATCATGGTTAGTAAATGGAAGACAGTTGTTTTAAAGAGAACTGTTTAATGTTGGAATCTGATTATTAGAAATAGTTCTGATCTGTGATCAGGGATGCTGAACTACTGAATTTGACTTGTGTAATTGTGTGTTGGTAACAGAGCTTTGCCTAGTTTCAATGGGAAATGATAAGAACTTTACACTAGTGTTTCAGAAGATCAAATTAAAAAGTCAGTGTGATGATAGGAGAAAGAATTGTTTTTTTTAGTCTAAGCCTGACCTGCAAGTATCAGCAAGGAATTTTAGTGCTGACTTCCTTTACATAGCAAAGAAGAAAGTAACAGAGTAACAAAACGAAAGTGATTTTAAACTTGCCTTTCCCTCCAAGTTTCTTGTGCACTGTGAATTACTGAGAAACACCTCTTGTACCTGTTCTTGGTTTGGCGATGCTCTCTCTCCAGTTCCAGGTTTTTCACAGCTCGAGAATTAGAAGTTCTGTTTCACTGAAGAAAGGTGTGTTACCTGCCAGTGTGTGATAGAAAGGTTTGGGGATAGGTTTGGTTTTTGTTGGTTTTTTTTTTTTAATTTTATCCAGTAAAGGTGTCTTGGCTTGTTGGTCTGATTTATGAAACTGTGTTTTTCACCCCCCAGAGAACAAAAAGAAAATACTGTCCTGTAGGGTCTGCACTTGGCTGTGAGCTGAGTCCAAGGTACTCTTGCTTGTTGTGCTTTGGCTCTCAGGAGGTACATTTCTGTTGGTAGTGCTGCCAGCGTGAGCGAGGAGTCTGCTCCCCTCCCCGCTGTTCCGTGCTGTCTGCTTCAGGTGTAGATCACTTCAGCTTCATCTATCCAGATTGTCAAGTTTGCTATGTATGTAATTGCCTCTATTTGACATATTTGTACCTTGCAGATTCCATTTTTTCAGTGGGATGACATCAGATAGCTTGAGAATAAACATAGGCATAAGAGAATAAAACTGCAGGGGCATCTGTCGAGTTACTGGGGGTATTTTTAGCATACTGGGACTGAACCAGCTGAAGCCAGTTTTGTGTCATGGTTATGGAGGAGGCTTCAAATTCAAGCCTGCCCCTAGTTTGCCTCCTGAAATTCACCACATTAGTGTTAAAGAGTCTTATTCTGATATTTCGGAGATTTGGTGATAGGAGGAGGCTAAAACACAAACAGTCGGATTGGGTGAGTAGAGATGAAGCTGAGCAAAATCTAGCAGTGTGATGAAGAAAAAAAGCACTAAGAAAATTTAGAACACTGCTCAGTGTACCAAGCCCCCTGTAAGACAAGGAGTCTGATAGTAAATGCTGTAATGCATTTTAGCCCTATTAGAGTCAAAGAGAGTGTTCCTGTAGACTTTAATAAGAGTCTACACAGAGCCTTTGAGATTTTAGGTAAAAGGATTGGTCAAGGAATCCATTAGTGCTCCCATTACCATTATTATTGTTTTATTAAAAAAAGAAAAATAAAAAATCAAACAGAAACAACAAACACCATTTAGTAAACACATCTGAGGTAGTATTTTGACTACTTACAGACTCATTTATATTTCTGGTGGTTTCCTGTGGCAGTGAAATCCTGATTGAGGAGGGGGGCAAAAAACTGAATAGCATGAAGATTTAAAGGAAACAGCAATAACAAATTTTATCAGTATTTCAGGAGATTCTATATCTCTTTTTTGCAGTAATACATATTTTATAATCTTGATTATTTGTTTGTATGTGCAAGTTATGTACAAAATTACTTTCCTGAATTCTTAACCACTAAGCATGTCACTGTAAGGTTATCTAGACCATAATGTGTTTGTCTATTCAGTGCAGTCTCAGGATTAAACCTTTGTTTTCTAGTGATGAGTTGAAAAGCATTTATTTCAAGCATGTTTAAGAAAAAAAAAGTGTGATTGTATTATAAGAGATGTATTGTATAACTAATTCATGTCAAAAATGGAATTTCACTAAAATGAAGATTTATTTTTGTTATGATTGTAGGGATAAAAGTGTTAGTCACTTAATGCATAGGGATTTTTTCATCATTAATTCCACCAGTATTAAATGCTGTATATTAAAAAAAAACCAAATATAGAGAGCAGGGTAGCTTAAAACTTTGTTCACTTTAAACACCTGTGTAGTCTAAAAGATACAGCAAAATCATTAGAAAATGCTTTTAAGAGATTTTTTTAAATGTTGCAACGTTACCGGTTTGGTTTGGGTTTTTTTGTTAAGGATTGCATGTGTATATTTTGGACTAAAAGAGATCTTCTGGAAATACATATCAGACACGTACCTAATATGCATAAAGATTATTTTCACTACAGTAGCTTCACAGTTGCTTTATATTTACTAAAATGTATGGATACTTTTGTTCAAAGTACTTTTACCACTGTGAAAATTTTTACAATCTATGGTTTTATTTCACAAGTCAAAGAATTTTCTCCATAAAGTTGTTCTTACGATAAACTAAACTGCAAAGTGTTTATGTCTTTTGTTGCAATCAAAATGTAGTGTAATTGAAAACAGAAACCTAGATAGAGGAAATTTCATTGTAAGGATCAGAAAAATTGATCAAGTTATCAATTGGATATGAATATTTTTAGTAACAATCTTAATTTGATTCTCAACAGCACCTTCTACCATACTACTGATCATAGCCTGAATTAGAAAACTGAACAGCTTTTCTCCAGGAAGGGTGAGGAAAGCATTGCAGTAAGATAATTACTGAAAAGATTGCTGCTCTGAGTTTGTTACTCAGATATCTTTAGGACAATCTTCATTATAAAAAGAATGCAGATAAACAAGTATTTATGCTTGTAACAACTTTTCCTTTAATCAGTAGCCCTATACCTATTTTAATCCAACTCACGCAGGTTGAAGTTACAGAACTGGATGTTTCTTTTTATCTTCTAGATAAAAACCATCTATTTGTTGATAGCTTAGAGGGCAAATCTGTAATATGCAGAGCTAAAGTTAATTTTATTCTTGTCATCTCTCGCAGTACTTTTTCGATGACATGTAAAGATACTTCCTCTATATGTTGTCTCATGTTTCTTCCCTTTGCCATTCCTTGAAAGCACTCTATTAAACCTAATTTAGGGTTTTTAAAATTTCTTCATTCGTTATATCTTATAGTGCATTAGTTGGCAAAAAAGCAAACTACCAAAATACTGTATATGTAGTTGTCCTAAGTTGGATGTTATGAAGTCAGCTTTGCCGGGTCATTATTCCTTTTTGTTATAGCTTCATTCCCTGATGTATTAATCAGAAAAGAAACTCCATTGATAATATTTGTAGCATCTGCTGATCTAGGCTTTCATAACCTCTGCTGAAGAGGCTTTCAGGAAAATACATGAATTCTAGACTCATTACCTCTGTTGAACTTGGGGAATGTTCTTCTGTGTGTCCTCTGTCTCTGTGAGCATAGCTGCAAGAAATGGTGCTTTGTCCCTATTTACTTATTTTCAAATAACTCAGTGTGGAGCCCTGTCTCATATAGCTGAAGGGTCAGGCAGGAAAGGGAGTAAAGGAGTGAAATAAATTGCACAGAAGTGCAGTTTCCTTGTAACTGAGGTAAATTTTGAAACCTCAGTCTAGCATGAGTCAGTGACTGAATTATGAGAGCAGGAAGTCTAAATTAATGTTTCTCTCTGCCCTGCTGGCTGAGGGCTTTTTTAGCAGGTTAATCATCCTTTTTCAATCTACAATTTTTGTTTTACTTGTATTATTTATCCTAGTGCTTTAGAATATATATATTTTAATTGATTAAGAGGCTAAATTGGCAGTACTAATCTAGTAGGTTAGAGTGCAAACACATATGCTGAGTGTAGAAAAGCCCTTAGTAGCTTTTAAGATTGATTAGTTAAAATAAATAACTATTCTGTGATGTCCAGTAGCCAGAGAAGGTTTAACTGCACAGCATTTTACTGTGGATAATTCATATGATTTAGCATTTAATAAATTGAACTTTTAGTCATGTTTAAAAGAGAAGCAAGAGTAATTTGTATGCATTGGCTACTGATTGTAAATTATAAATCTGTGGGATTGAGTTCAAATTTGTAATTGGTGGGGCAAAAAATCAGTAATTAACTGGGAGTACAGAAACGATTTTCTATCAAAGCTGTCTTCCACAGAGAATTCTTCTAAAGCTGCTCATGATTATAAGGGTTATGATACATGGAAACACTATAATTTGTAAATAAATGTCAACATGGTATAATCTGATTATAAAATGCTTTTGGAAATTAGAGTGTTCCAATTGGGTAAAATAGTTGAATGCATAACTATCTGCTTAGAGCTGCGTAAATCGGGTTCCACAGGACAAGGATGCCTTGAGAACCAGGGTAGGTGTGAGTTATAGACAATAGAAGTAGAACAAATAAAATAAGATATTTGTGTTCTCTGTAGTTGTACTCTGAAGGATGCCTCCAGAAGCATAAATTTCATAGTGCTGTAGTGCCCAAGTGCCTGCGGTTCTTTGGTTTTTTGGGACAATTGTACTTACAATCATTAGACCTGATTTTTCAGTTGAAATTTATGTTTAATGTCTGCCTACTCATCTGTTCTAAATATTTTGTGAAGCGTTTAGCACTTACGAAAAGTGTGGGGGGGGATGTATTGGGTTTTTTGGGTTTTTTAATAAATTCTTTGTAATTCATGCTGCTTTTCAGCAGATGACATAGCAATTAAACCTTTACTTTTGTAAGTCAGCTGCTTAACTGATTAAGAAATAGAAGGCAGCAAATATGCAGCTATGTCCACTTCCTTATTTCACTCATGCCTTCATTTCCTACAGTGGGCACATAAAGTGATATCTAAATTAAAAGATACACTATTAAAATTTTACATAAATGTCCTTGTCGATATTCCTCAGGTTGGTGGCAGGCAGTTATTTGGTGCTGCTTTTTTTTTTTTTCCTTTGGGGTACTGGGTAGATGGTGGAAAGAAAGATTGGAGATCCAGCTCAGATAGAAAGTCTGTATCAATATTTGGTTTTTCACAGGTCTACTAGAAGAGTTTAGCATTGTCTAGAGACATAGTGTTGAAAGAAAAATAATCTATGTCCCTGGGGACTGTCTGGGTACTGGTTTCTATTAAGTATTATTATTCTAACTTTATTGATCTGGATTTTTTCATCTGCTTCAGATTTTAAAGTAGAAAGGAAACATTATGGTAAAAACAACCCTTTTCTTGTATTATCAAGCTTTTAAGAAATTTAGGTACATATCTTTCTTCTCCTCTTTGAAGTTCATGTTTCTGTCTTCATTACCGTGAATTTTATAAAAATATCATTACAGATAGAGATGCATATAATTACTGAAAATGTAGAAGTGTTGACAGGATATGGTGTAGTTGTATTGGTTTCCATGAGGTCAGGTATCCGAAACTGGTTGCTCTGCTGAGGGCAAATGAAAGAACATTAAACTGTAATGAAAATTCTAACTTTAACAACTGGTTTCCTTATGAAAACAGTAATGTAGGAGGATTCCATTTCTTTATAGTCCTATGTTGTGCTGCATTAAAATTTCAACTGAAGATGACTTGCTAGTGGATCTGTAAAATAATAACTCACATATCTAAATGTTCCAAGGGCTGTAAGAACTTCAACTCATCTTCATTTCTTTTCCTTTTGCTTGAAAAGTGTAAAATACAGCCTTGCTGAAACTCTGTGTGCAGATGTATTGGTATTATGGTAAATTTATTTTTTGAGAAAAAGAAAAGTGCAAAGAGTGAGCATCTTTGTGAACATGCCATGTTTATTTGAACAGCAGATGAAGAACCAAATGATTAATATATGTCAGTAGCAATTTCTTTTAAATTCAGTAGCACTATCCAGCTAGGCAAGGTGACATTCAACAAAGGTTTATAATCTCTGCTCAGCCATGTGAAATTTGACTCAGGGCTAGAAACAGACCTAAAAAATCAAAAATATCATGAATGGTAGAAAGCAAATGAACCTTCCTTCAGTTTTCTAATTTGTTGGTCCTTCTCCGTGATTTTTCACTCCTGTATTTCTGCACAGTGTTCCTAAGGGCTGAATTGACTGCCTTGCCCATCTAATCACTCTGAGAAATCTAGATGCAGGGTGAGAGCTTGAGGAGACACAGGAACAAGTGAGTAGACGGGAGCAGAGAGTATCAGAGAAGCAAAAGAAGGTTTCTTTAAAAAAAATATATAAAAACAAAAGTGCAGATATAGGATGTCACAATACCTAGGAAAGACATCTTGCTTAAGCCTCAAGAATAGCAGGTGATAAGTTACAGATACATTCCAGATTAAAACTGTGCACATATCTGGCAAGGATTTGTAGCTTGTTTTTTCCTTACCTGAATCTAGCCATGGTGCATCACCTTCAGCTACATAGACCAGGGGGCTGTACATCATTTAAATGAGTCTTTGGACCACTTTGAATGTCTTAAACTAATTTATCCCTCTCTTCACATTCTTATACAGCAGATAAACATATGGGCTTTTATTCCTGAAGTCTCCAAACATATTTTTTGAAGCAGAATTGCAATGTAGTGTGGGCAAGTATTTGCTGAATAAATGGGATTTATAGTGTTGTTTATTTATAGACTTTTATATGTCTCTCCTTGCAGTAGAAATGGTTGCAAATTAATGTAATTTCACAGTGGGGTACAGTATAAGAAAATTGTATTCCCATTTTACAGAACTCAGGGGCTGAGAACAAAAATTTAAAAGTACCTAAATCTCCAGGAAATCATGTTCTATAGTGAATTTGTTTGAAGAAACACAGATAACATTAGGTGATGGTCTAGAAAAACTTTCTTATTTTTAGTTGTTATGTTGTCTTCCTGCAGAAGTACTTTCTATTTAAGGTTATTTATCTAACTGTATTGTCTCTAGAAAGTGCTGTTCTACTAGGGACTTCTAGAAATAGAGGGCAGATGTACCAATCTGTGTCAGTCTTCCTTGGTTCAAAGAGTGATTTGATATCAAATTGTTTCTTTTCTCCCTGCTTATATTTAGGATTTTAGAAGGACTATTGTTTTATGAACATGACAGGATGAGATTAGAAGGAGAATTGATTTAAAATGTATTAAGATGGTCCCTTTTGCAGCTTTGCTGCTGTCAGATTTGTTGGGCATGAAATTTATGGACAAAATATTTAGTTCCAGATTTTTTTTGGAGAGGTTTGTGGTTTTTTGTTTTTTTGGGGGTTTTGTTTTGTTGGGTTTTTTTGGGGTTTTTTGTTTGTTTGTTTTTTAATTAAAGGGATAGAATGCATCTTCTGTGATTTTTCAAAGAAGCTGAAAGAAAGAGTTACAGGATGAAAGGCCTTAAAGTCATTTTGCGAGGGCCACATTGAAAAATGTATGTATCGCTTGTGAATTTTTGAAAATCTGGTTCCATGTCTAGCAACTCTATGGGAGAAAAAAAACCCCTCCTTTAATATAAATATATTAAATAATGTTCAATCAATTAATATGATATTTTACATTTTCGTAGACAAAACAAAGAACTCAAAATAAAGTTGTATTAATTCCCACTGTAACCAATCAATTAAGGAAAGAAAGTCATTGTAGGAAACCCAGCATAATAATAAGTAATAACTCTTATACCTGAAGTGAATGAGAAAAATTAACTTTTACTTTTAATTAAATATCATGCCAAAAGGTATTCAAGCCATTCTGACATATGTAGAAGATAGAATAATAAAGTACAGACCCAGTCTTAATCACTCTGCATTATTAAACATTCATATACTGTCATTAACAGTACCTGTTATAATCCATGTCATTTTGTGCCTTGCAAGTGAAGCACTCGTCTCCTTTCAAATACTAATCACAAAAGCAGATGCTTAAGGTACTTGAATAACCCTTTTATTGCCATGCTTTGCACATGTGTTTTCAAAGTGAGTCTGAGTTGTGTCACTGAAGAATATTATAAAAACCATATTGTGCCTGGCTGTAGTGTGGGGGACTTCTCCATTAATATTTTAGACTGCTTCAAATACTAGATTCCAGTTTGGATCCATCTCACAAGCACATTTTTCCCAGTATTTGCCAAGGTCCCTAGAAAAGTGTGACCTGCAGTCCTGCCAGATATCCTTTTTCAAAATCATTATTATTTTTCTAATCACTTGAGAATTGAGGTTGCAATGTACTATCACATTTTCCATCAGTGAACTGGAGTTGATACACTGCTTTCTTGGTGTGAACCAAACAGTAAATGTTGTAAAATTTCCAAGTTGGCATAAATAAAATAAGTCACTTTGTAATAGAGATGAGATGATGTCCTGCTCTTCAGACTACATAAACCTTATTTTCTGTATGTAGGGATTCTAAGAGTTTAGTATTTTTTTCTTACCTTTCCTTCTGTGATGTTAAGTCATTTAACATTGTCCTATTATACCTCTTTGAGGTATGTAATTGTCCTCTTGTTAGATTCAGTTAGATTCAGAACAGAAAGAGTGTGCAGTTAAATCCAAATCTGGGCAATTTGAAATACTGATGTTAATGTGGTCTCAATCACTATGCCTCTACTTAAATCTCCTACTGTAATTTTTTAAGGATTATGGAAGATAAATGGTTTTCATTTTTTTAGGTATTTATTCATTTTACTATTCTCCATTGCTGTCTTAACACACTCATGCTTAAGAATAGAAATTACAGGTGTAAATACTAAAATACAGGAAAAGACTTCTGAAGTTCACTATATTAGCAAAATGGAAAATGAAGAAGACCATTATTTTTCATTTAGGTCGTAATGGTAGTAGATTTATGCATACTAATACCAGACAAATCGTAATAACAGGAGCTAAGTCATTTTGAGGCAGAAGTGTATGAATTACTTTTTTTAGTTGACGGTTTCCCTGTAAAAGACTTGAGCAAGGTCACAAAGACACACTGGTACTTTCTAACTCCCAGAATGTGCTAAATGACCATAAAACACCCTGCCCTTCACTGTAAGCGCGTCTTAGATTTCAGCGTGGAAATTTATGATCCATACTTGTAGAAGCTACTGCTTTAGTTTTAAGACTTGGTAGGAATGTGGTTTTGCCCAGTGCCATACTGAAATGTGAAGGTTAGAAAGGTTCCTTATTATTGTAGGAAGACTGGATTTTTTTCTTGGGTTTTCATTTCCAATTCCTTTTATTTTTATCCACATTTAGATTCACTACTGGAAAAGAATAGTGCTATACATCATTCTCTACCTGTGGATAAGATACTCCTCTGAGAAACGACTCCTGCACTTCTTCCTTGTTTTCTGTCCTCAGCCATCTTTGCAGCTTCATTAATTTTAGACGTGATCCCAAGGAAATAAAATGTACCATGAGCATATTGTATGTCTATGTCAGCATCAGGCTGGTTCCTAAGAGAAGTGAAAGACATCTGAAGTTCCCCATAATTTACAAAAATTGGTAGCTGGTGTAGGAGAGAGGCTGCTTTTGAACGAAAAGCAGACAGAATTCAGATGTCAGTCTAATTCATAGCAATAGTGCATAAACTATCATGCATTTAGTTTTGAAACAGCTAGAAGATGGCACAGCTTCTTGTCCATCAAAGTTGTCTTGGGAGTTAGAGATATGTAAGTAAAACAGACTGGTATGTAAACATAACAGACAGACATGTCCGTAAAAAAAGAGTTTTCATGAGTTCCCGTGCCTGAAAAACACTTTCTTAATATTCAGTCATCCACACCATTTTTAATCCGTTTTGTTGAGTACCTCATTGGCGTAATAATCTCTAACAAGCAGCGCTTTTGATTTTTGTTTTAGTGTGTTCAACATTCCAGCTCTTGCCACCTTGAGCAATGTCTGTTTAAGTTCTTTTTTGACATCTTCATAGGCCCTATTCTTCACCACTCGATCTCCAGAATGTCTGTGTCTTTTTGAATAGTCCTAGCATTTTGGCCAAAAGTTTTGGTCTTTTCTTCAGATGTCATTTGGAGGTTTCTTGTGGGTCCTTATTCTGAATTTTTTTTCTTTCCCATTTTTATCAGTGCTGTTGTTTGCAGCTCTTCCTTGGTTAGCCTGAAAAGATGGATGTCATTCATGAATCTGATTTTTCAGTATCCTCCTACGTAGAATAAACATTCCATTGTCATCTCATAATGTCAAATCAGTCATGGCTTCCAGGTCTAAATAGAGCAAGTTTAGGAGAAATGGGCCTTCTTTTGGGTTCCTGAACCATTTACACTATCTGCTGTTGTTATAGCTGCCCTAGACAAACAGGAAATGTGAAAGGCTTTTACTTGCCCAGCTATGATAAGTATTACAAAGGGAGGATGGATGCCATCACCAAATATTTATCCCTCTGCTTGATGTGCAACATCCCTGTCATCTGCATCTATTTGTAATTTATTCTTCTTTGTGTGCCTGATCAGTTTAACAATACAGGCAATATTTGTGGTTTTGATGCCACTTACTGAGCCAAACTTATTTTTCAAGATATAGTGTGAAGAAGAGGTTTAACAAACCGTATATTTATCATTTACTGAAAACTACTTGAAACTTTCAGCTCTTGGGGCAAAATTCTGTTTTGCTTGTGTAAACTTCATCTCTGCTAGCCTATTTTACATATAGTTGTACTGCTAGATCCTTTTAAGATTTGACAGGTTATGTCTGTAAGGTTGAAATGTTCAATATGTTCAAGACATACTGCAAAAGCAAAGTAAGAGCTATTTTAGCAGGTCCTTGACAATCACAGATTTGTTTCAGATTACATGCTCCCTTTTTCCCCCCCTGAATCTTGTTTTCCATTTGAAGTAAACTGCTCTCTTTTGGTCAGTTCCTTGCACAAGTCTAACTATAGGCAACTGGTAAAAGTAACACAGCTTTTCCATCTCAAATATTCCTACAATTCTCTGTGATTCCTTATATATAGATCTTGAGAATCTGGAATCTGTGATATGTTTATAGGCCATTTCCTGCACCTATTGAAATCTGTAGTAGACCTTTTGTTGTTGTTCTTTGTTTTGTTTCAAGGGCACCAAATTTGTCTTCTTACTTGCCAGATTATTTGGCATATGCAAAAGGCATCCATCAAGACGTGTCTTAAAAGACTATAGTTGATAGTCTTTTGTGCATTCTATTGAGCACTGGTAGGTACACTATTGAATCAGCCCAAGTTGTCCACAGAGAATCCACTTCTCTGTACCAGTGAATTTGTAAGGATGGATCATTTAGTAAAACTAATTAAATACCAGCCGGCAACATTTTCTCTAAAAATTGATACTATGGCATGGTAGGTGAGCAAAAAATCTTGGACCATTGGATTGATGCTAATGTAGGATCAAATATTGTTTTTTGAAAATAACATTTAGTATGTATCACAGAAATAAAGTTTCATTTGTATCATATTTTAAAAAATAAGTGAGCATGTTGACTTTTTTTTCAGATAGTCGATTCTGCTTACAGAACTGAGTCTTTCTCTTGTGGATTTTTTTCCCCAACATTTAAAAAGATAAAAATGATAAGTAAAATAGCAAAGTAATGTTATGTTGCATAGATGTACATTTACTAGCAGGGAGCATTTTTAAGAAAAGCAGAATTTATTTGCCAGCGTTTTCATTTGGTACTTGAAATTGCAGATGTTTGTATCAAAATCTTGATTGTAGAATTTCAGTTCATCCTGACAGAGGACAGAAACATTGTCATTGTAACCTTTGTGTACAATTAACAAACTGAGCTCTATGCTAAACATACATAATGGAAATCTGTGGAGATTTAAGGAAAAGAACCAGTCACTGAAATGACATGTAAAATCATTCCAAATAACTAATGATCACAAAGATAACTTAATCTTTCTTGGGCAGTTTGTAAGCAGAAAATTAATTAATTCTGTTGGATAAAAATAGCTGGTTAATAATTATTAGCTGCAGTAGAGGACTGAAGAATTTAAGTGAGATTTGCTTAGGCAAAATCATTGCTTTGAATCTTCAGATGTAGCTGAGGTTCACTGTTTGTAAAAATGCCAGGCAAAGTTCAATTAGAGCTGTTTTGTAGTTCCATGATTATGGAAAGATAAGGTTTGTAAAGCTCCAGGTACAGCTGACTGTTCCTAGCCGTGGGGGTGTTCTTGATGCTTTGAGTAAATCCTGTGAACCTCCACAGTAGAAAAACATTTTGTTCTTTTATTTTTTGGGCCACTTATATAATCTAGGACGAAGAAAAAGGAGGAGGATGTTGATGCAATCCATGTGCAGTTTTGCAGCGCAGGCGTTCCATTACTCAAATTCCCTTACCCAAAGCTAATTCTCTGCTCCTCAGATCAAGATCTTTGCTGCACACTATTGCCACAGCAGCAAGCAACAAGTAAAATGGGTCTGGGAAACTGGAGCCTGTTTTCATCACTGGTTTTTTTTGTTCTTTTTTTTTTTTCTTTTTTAAAAGTTGTCAGTTCTAGCACCAAAGAAATGAACAGAGGAGTTCTCCTGAAACTCATCTGTCATTTTCATCTCCAGGAACATTTTTTATCTCAAGGATAATTTAGTACAAAGCTGGATTATTGATGACAATTCTCTATAAACATGAGCTTTTAAGATCAGGATGGACAACTGTTTAGACCTTCATGGCTGGGAATCATGCCATTACTACCCACAGCCGATGCACATACATGGCTGTTTGGCTGTGTACCTCATGCCATCTGTTCAGATGGCATTTTGCCTGCTCACAAATTGGTTAGACCTGTGCCAAGAGCAATTGCTCTAGATGGTTACACTGCAAAACACTGCAAGTAGTTCCTATTTTGTATGAAGTCTCTCTCTTTTGGACACCACTTTAACACTTTGTTATATCCTGTGGACATACCTGTATACTGCAGTGATTAGAAACAGAAAAAGATTATGTGCTCATCCTAACTCTTTTTTACTGCTGAAGCTACCTTTTCTAAACCCTCAGAGGGGAAAACGAAGTACATGTCAATTGAGTTGAATGTTTCTCCTTGTTTTCTATCTGAAAAATATTCATTCATTACAAGTTGGCAAGAGCTAATCAAAAGCTCACAGAAGTTAATAGGAATATTTGCACTGATACAAGTATAGAGTTATAAATTATATTTAAGCTTGCTTGCTAGTGGACCAAGGCAAGTCATCTGACAGTGGCTGCTTGTGGTCGGTTGGTTGATTTGTGGAATAAGTTTCTGAGAGGAGTAACAGGTTACAGGATTAAATTCAGCTGAGATACACAGTAACTAAAAGTTATCACCGAGTGACATTTATACAACCTATAGAATAATTCTGCTGAGTCCTCTCTATTGAATAGATATCCATGTTATACAATTGGCACATTTGTTGACAGCCTCAACTGTGAACCATGGAAGTGAACTTACTGCTTGCCAGCAGAAGCAGCTCCTGTAGGTAAAAGCCAAAGGATATTGGCAAGGAAACCTAAGCTCAGTGGATAAATATAGGACTTTATGTAAAAAATGCTGTCATGCTGCCAGTTTTCATAGCCACTAAAATAATTCTAAAATCAAAACTAAAATAATATTTTTGTTTCTAACGAGAGGTACAATGTACAATTCAGAGTATGTGCAAGTGTAAGGCAATTATTTGCCAGTTTGTCTTTGAGTATAATTAACTGTAGGAGTATTGTTTTTTTCCTTCTGTGGACTTCTCCCTGTGCATGAATGTCACTGCTCAGTTTGAGCATGCTTAGTTGAATCAGGATGATATCATTTACGTGGGTGAGTTTCCATATATTGGTTAGTGGGAGATATGATATTTTGCTGATTATAATCTGGAAATGTTGCCAAAGCCCTTCATCTTAGTTTCACATAAGTAATACTGGCCAGGTTTTGATTGCTGGAGAAAACCCAATGGGAAAGAGCTGGGTAAACCTCAAAAAGGATAGCAAAGAGATCAAAAGTCAGAACTGTTCAGAGTGCAGGATGTAGTTTGCTTGTAATTTGGGTGGGTATTGTTTGCACAAACCACTGTAAAGATAAGATAAAGTCCTTATATAGAAAAACTTACAAGGTAATTCTGAGTTCTTTACAAATTTCATATTGTGCAGCTCCTGTGTTGTGAGATGATGCGTAAAGCTGATGACCAGAATCCTAACCACTTGAGTATCTGTAAAAAAATTTCCTTTCTCATTAATTTTAAAAGAGGCTGTTCTTCGACTGCTGTTACTTCTCACTAAAATTTTCACTCGCAGAGCAGTTGATACTTGTTCCTGTGATTCAAACCATTTGGTTCCATTACTCATAACAGCTGAAATGTTGTCTAAGGACTGTATCAGTTTTGAAGAATGTAGAGAATGCTTTAGAAGGTCTGTTACTGCGCATTCACGCTACATTGATACAACCTTTTATCCCATTTTAGTATGTCAAGCAAGCAGCGTTGCACGTTCCATGTTCTAGTAAGGGTTAGTAATTCAAATTTTGTTCAGTAAAAACAGATGACAAAAACTGTAGAGATGAAAAAGATACCAGTAATGATTTTGTAAGAGTTGACCCATTTGGTACTTTCCCATTTATCTGTAGGAAAGATGGTTAATACTGAAATCTTTTGTGTTCACGCTGGAGCTTTGTGGTGGTACAGCTGTCCCCCCAGCCCTCCTCCTCAGGCTGCACTGTGATCCCAGAATAAACTACAGAATAGGCGGGACATACCTGTATACTGCAGTAGTACCATTAGGCTAAAAAGCAAGATTTTACATCTACTTGTTTTTTCATGGTAGAAAATTGTCTTCTTGTGGGAGTGGTGGAACTTCACTCTTTCATGTGGCATAAACATGACAGCAATTTGATGGGCGAAGTAAAAGCTGGTGAATTCTCACAGGTCCAGTGTGCACTGCATTCTAAGTTGAAAATTGGACATAGCTGAATACCGAGTTGCCCTTTAGCTGAGGCATTCTGAAGTAATTTGAATAGCAGTGTTCTTCAAAAATCCCTGAAACATTGGGAACCGATTTGTTTTACTTCCATGCAAATGAATGGGAATTTTCCTTTCACTTCACTGGGAGTAGAGTTGAACATTTCTTGAGTTGACCAGCACAAAGTAACATTTATAGGTGGAAAAAGGAGCGATTTTTTTTTTTCAGTTCTAACAAGTTCATTTTTAAAAGGCACTTTGCTGTAACCATGTAAACCTACGTAACCCTACAGTTTGTTAACACTGAACTTTAATGAGTCCTGATAAGAAGCCAGTCCGTGGATATCCATTTAGCTAGTGATCTGAACTCCAGCTGATTGTCCTAGCAGCTGTGTGACTTCATTACCATTAGAAAGGCATACAGCCAAGCCAGCTGGAATCCGAAGAGGCTACTCAATTCACATAGCATGTCAGTTTTTTTGGTTTACGTATCAGAATTACAAATGACCAAAAAAACAAACTGAACAAAGGAAACCTACAAAAAGATCCTTTGTGAAGATACAGTGTAAGTCAAAGTTTAAAAGCATTATTACAGCAAATGGAGGCTATTTTGTCATACAGATGTTGGGATTTTTCATGCCGTGGTGTAGCTGTTTATATCTCTTTAATGAAAACTAGACAGAACATTTGCCCTTTTGGCTATAAACACAGATCTATCCTATAATTCCTCATTTCTTAGTTAAGAAAACAATATTTTGTTGTCTTTTGTATTAATGTTTTGAGAACGCATTATTAGCTTCTCTTATTGTTAGCAGCGAAAAAAGTCTGCTGCTCTTGGACAATACAGGTTTGTGAAAAACACCCAAAAACTGTTGTAATTAATAGTATTTAGCTGCTAGCGACAATACCGCTGAGAAATGGTTCTGCTGCTGGCTGTGGATTTTTTTTTTTTTAAGCATAGAATGGTACAAAAGCCTTAATACTGGCTTGTACATACAGCACACAATAATATTCTGCTAAAAGGAAGAAGAAAAAGCCAAATATACAAGGGATGCAAATTGTAATTTACAAGAAGGGAATGAAGGAAGACCTATGAAACTACAGAACTGCTTTTAGATAAGTGCAGACTCACTTGACTGTTATGTGCAGTTTTGGGCCCGATGATTTAAGAAGAATGTTTGAGTACTTACATGCATCCAGAGAAGGGCAGCAAAGCTGGCACAAGGGCTGGAAGGCATGTCCTGTGAAGATCAACTAAGGACACTGCCTTTGTCTAGGTTTGCGAAAAAGAGACAGAGGAGTGACCTCATTCCTCTCCATTACTTCTTGATGGAGGGGAAATGGAGAGGTGCGGATCTCTTGTCCCTGGTGTCCCATGATAGGATGCATGGAAGTGGTAAAAAGCTGAGTCACAGGAGTGTTAAACTGAACATGAGGAAACATTTGTTTAAGGAAAGAGCAGTCAAACCCTGGAACAGGCTTCAGAGAGAGAGAGATGGTTGAATCCCTATGCTTGTGAGTGTTTAAGAGGAATTTGGACAAGGCCCATAATAATATGCTTTAACTTTCGGTCAGCCCTGAAGGGTTCAGGCAGTTGGACAAGGAGAATATTGTAGGTGACTTCCAACTGTTTAGTTCTATTCTAAATGGTTCCAGGAACTATTTTCCTAAGCTTGTGTCTAAAGCAAACTTTTATTAATGAATCTATTGTATTCAAGCAAATGAAGAGCAAATAATTATATGCCTGAAACTTAGGGAAGTATCCCTGCGGAACCAGAATGGGTAAAGACTCATCTTATTAAGAAATCATCTAGTCAAGAAATATTATTCCTACTTCATATTTAAACTTTTTTTCCATGTACCGTGAAAGTAATCCATGCAAAATAGACCAGAAGGACTGAATTAATTACTTCATTGTTAATCCCCATATCAGTGTGCTCTGTTCCTTGCATGCTTCCATCAGAACAGTTATGTAGGCTAAAATCCATTGGTATAGAAAACAGGTGATGGGGTCAATGTAATCATGAGTTAGAAGGAGAGGGTTGATGGTCAGTTTATGTTCGCTGTTTCTTCCAATATAAAAAACGACAGGCACCAAATGAAGCTACTAGGTTCCAGTTTCAAGGCAAACAAAAGGAGGTATTTCTCTATACAACATGTAATTAAACTGCAGAACTCCAAAGATGTTTGCAGTGCGTTGGCTCAAGAGACTGTGGAATTCATGGAAGGGACATTTGGTAAGAACTATTCAGCAGAGACCTCTGGCTCTCAGAGAATATTTCAGGTTTAGAAGGATCCTCTGGAGATCCTTAGATGAATGTCCTACTTGTAGCAATTCTGATCAGATCACTTTCTTTAGAGACTTCTCTAACTGAAGCTTGAACACCTCCAGGAATGGAGGTCGCACAACCTGTCTAGACAGTGTTTGACTTGTCTCTTGCTGCCTTTCATCCTATCCTGTGCACCTCTTACAAGAGTTCATCTGTCTTTTCTGCATCAGGCAGCTGTAGACAGCAGTGAAGTGTCCTGTCACCAGCTTTCTGTGAGGCTGAACAAGTTGCTTCAGATTCTGCTCAGATGGTATGTGCTTCAGCCCCTGCGCAGCCAGCTGTCCCTCTGTTGAATATATTACGGTATCACAGAATCCCAGAATTGGTCAGGTTGGAAGGGACAATAGTGAGTCATCTGGTCCAACCCGGAGCACATGCCACAAGATTATGTCCGAACGGCTTTGAATGTCTCTGGTGAGGGAGACTCCACACCCTCCCTGGCCTGTCTGTTCCAGTGCAAGGTCACAGTAAAGAGGTTTACCCTCACAGTAAAGAAGTTCTTCCTCATATTCAGGTGGAACTTCCTGTGCATCAGTTTCTGCCCATTGCCTCTTGTCCTATTGCTTGGCACCTCCAGGAAGAGCCTGGGGATCCATCACCTTGACACCTTCTCTTCGGATACTTACAGATGTGGTCTGTCCATGTCCATGTCTTTCCAGTATTGGGAAGCCAAAAACCAAAGCGTGCTCCAAATGTGATATTCCAAGTGGTGAACGGAGAGGAAGGGTCACTGCTGTGTGCATGGATGGTGGATGCACTCTTTCTGATGGAGCACCGGATGCTGTTTGCTTTCTTGGCTGTAAGGGCACACTAGTGACTCATGTTCATATTATAGTCCACAAGGACCACTGTATCCTTTTCTGCAGATCTACTTGACACTCAGTACCAGCTTGTATGGTAGCCTTATTCCACCCAGATGCAAGTCTTTGCATTTGCTTTTGCTGAAATGCAGGAATTTTCCATCAGCCCAGTTTTTTAGCAGAAAGAAATTTGGGGGGGGGGTTTGAGAGAGTACACTGAGTAAGTAGCACTTCACGCTTACCTTTCTAAATTTTGCATTAAGAATCCACTTTTAACCCCAACAGAAAACAGGACACTAGAGTCAGTGAAGTTACTGTATAAGCTCTGCGAAGGTTTCTTAAAGAACAGATGTAAGTACCTCCTTTTAGGTCTCCGGCTGCCAAGCTGGTGGAGGAACTTTCCTGAATGCTCCAGTGAAGAGGACATAGTGGTATGGCCAGATATAGGTGAATCATAAAACATGGGATTTTGAGTCAAGTTTTGAAGTAGCTGATTATATAGAGGTTTGGGTATAGGTTTGGGGTCTGGGTTCTGCTCTATGTCTAAGACTCTGAAAGCTAGGTGTTGTGGATTCTTTATGTCATTTAAGTGCCTCAAAGAAAACAGTACTTTGGAGATCTTTCAAGCAGAAAACTTAATGAGGCCTGCATAGACATTTAAAAACTGGTGTCAGTTTGTCAACAGCTTCACTTTCAGCTCTGAACTGTATCCTTGGATTGTCTGTTTGTGCTTTTTACATAAACTTATCATTTCCTTTGGAGTCAGAGAAATTTCAATATTTTCGAATTTGTTTCCTTGAGATAGATAGATATAAGTATATATATATAGAGGGTTTGTTTGTTTGTTTGTTTGGGTTTTTTTTTTTGTTTAATGCACACTACAGGAGTAGTTGAGAAATAGAAGAAAGATTTCTAGTGCCTGAAGTAAATGTCTTCTCCTGTCATACAAAAACAACATGACCAACCAACCAGAACCCCAAACAGACAAAAAAACCCCCACCCAACCCCCCCGAAAATATAAAAGAATATAATAGTTCAGCTGTGCAGTTCAACCTAAACCACGTTTATAAGAAGTTTGATTTCCAAAAGGTTTTCATTAATGAGATACATTTAAACATATAATTCAGTCCATTCATTGTCAAAACTGTAATTTGGACGTTAGCTGTGAATGTATTTAAATAATTAAATTATTACTTTGTCGATAGCAGTGTTTGTAAATTAATGGAAATTTTTTTGTCTTGAACAAAAATTTGAGAACCAGACTTTTCAAAATACTACTGGTATGACAAAAGTACCCCCACCCAGTAACTCATATCTGTTTTGTGCTAGTACATTGACCATCACAGGAATGAAATTATCTTTATCATTGAAAGGTTAAGTTTTAGGTATATGACTGCATCCACAAAAGGAGAAAAAAGGCACAGCCAGGAAACTCTGAAATCATACTTTTGCACCAAACAAAATGATTGCATAGTTGTTCAGAAGTTTGTAAAGCAGATCTGCTTAAAGGCACCTATTGTTTCATCCATGCCAATTGTAATTAAAAATACTTTCATGTAAATACTCTAAATAGAAATAATTACTTTTGTATTCTAAAATACTTTCACCTGTATATTATGCCTCCCAAGCTGATTAATATTAGACTTTGCAAAAAAATTGTTTATCACAGACTGTTGTTCTTAAAGGTAAAATTAGGAAAATGCTGTTTCAAAAGGAGAAAAAAAAAGGAAGGCATTAGGTTAAATATTAATTTGAATGTCTACAATAATGGGTACATATGCTATTTAAGGAAGTCATTATTCCACTGTGCAGTCAACAAGAGTATTGATTAGAATTAATTCACTACAAAAAGTCTCCAATCATTTTTACAATAAGTTTTTCCTCTTTAACAGTACCCTGAAGCTTGTCTTTTTCGTGGTCAATTTAGCAACAAATTTGCAATTAATCATTTGTTGATTGCAATGAATGGTCTGTCGATAATATGCAGCTTACATTGCTAAAAGGCTTATACAGAGCTTTATTGTTTTCCTTTTGTCTTGGGAACACTTTGTCTAGCTGCGTTTCCTAGAATGGATTTTGAATAGATATTTTGAAGTAACTCATGCCAGTTTTAAAGAGACACCATGGACTGCTCTGAGAGTATTAATCAAGATATGCCCTAACTTTTCTCTGGCATTACAATATTTGGACATCTGTTCTGACTCCTTACATGTGAAGTAGGACACATTGGCATAAATGAAGGGTTTCATTATCTTAAATGTCATAACATTTGTTTGAATTATTTTGTGTAGATTTTAAATGCTGAAATTGTAATCTTGTTTTTTTATTTGTCCTTTCAAAAGACTATAAAAATGGAAGCCTTTTAAAAATTCCATCCGTAATTCTGAAAGCATAATTTACAATTTGTGCAATAACACTGAAATTGATGTAGATGATACTTTAGTAATTTTGAACAGTGTAAGTATTTTTACTAAAAGAAATCTAAGGGAAAAAAATGCTTTTTATTCCAGAAACATAATTGTTGTCGCAGATAATGTGTGCATGAAGGCCATTATGAAATGCTTCTTTGAGGAGCATTGACATAGATTAATTTCTTTGGAATGTAATGGCAGTTTGGATGGCAATTTTCATTTTATCAGAAGGAAATTGGGATTAGCTCAGTTGCTTAGAGCACGGTGCTAATAATGCCAAGGTTGTTGGTTCTATTCCTGTGTGGGTCATTCTCTTAAGAGCTGGACTTGATGATCCTTGTGGGTCCCTTCCAATTCAGAATAGTTTGTGATTTTGATTCTGAAATGTGTGTTACATCCGTTATCCTTAAAAAAGTGTCTCAGTAGTAAATTTATTCTGGATAGGAAGTGGCTATGAATACAATGTACATAATTGAAACTAAAAGAAAGATTAATTCTGGTTCCAGGCTTTTGAAAATGTTTGGAAACATTTTGTTTGCACTGATCTTTAAATTGCATATGTTTTTATAGGTTTCGATTGTTCATTCGCAAAAAAAAACCCAGTAGTAAAAGTAGGATTTAACTGATTTACATTGCCCTTATTAATGCTAGTATTATCCGAAATAGTGGCAGACATTAAGATAATCTTACTCTGACATAATATCTGATGTCATATGGATGTGATATTTATGCTTAAGTAAAAGTTAAGGTTAACAACATTTGTCTTGGCTAACGTTATAAGGATTACTTGTTACAAACATCAGCAAGACAAGTGTCTGCTTACTGTGCAGCAAATTTGGAAATTCTAGCTTGTCATTTAGTATTGATTACATTATTTAAGTAGTTGAGCAAAGCAGCACTTTACAAACAGGTGCTCTTTGATTTGCAAATTTATAAAAATCTAGGAGCAGCTTTCAGCCTACTGCATTGTTGTTTTTTAAGATAGAAAATTGAGAGGTGATTTGACTATACTTTCATTGAGACCAAAGATTTTTTTTTAGATCTTCTGTCCCATGAAGCAAATTGATTTATTGTCAAAAAATGATGGGGTTCATCATCTGTAAAATATGTTTATAGCATGTCTGGTCTAGAGTTCAGAGAAACTGCCCCATTCATGTTGTTTGCAATGAAAATTGGTGGACCTAACTTTGACCATATGCTTTAGTTGTCTCCTGAACTCACTCTGCTCGTCCTGCCTCTGCACTGCAGCTGTCTGCACCCTTAGTTTGATCATTTCGGGAGTAACTGTGTAAAGTAGATCACTAATTTGGGGAATTGTACCCTAATATTTAGTGTAAACAACTTAGCCTTCTAGAAAACCTCATGCGTGTTGGAAATCCTGAGTAAATGGGTCTTATGCAAAGAGTTTTTATGCAGTTATAGAATCCTCCCAAACAATTTGAGGCTGAGAATAGGATACTGGTATAATATATTCAAAGCTACCATGAAAGCCCTAAGTTGCTAAACAACCATGACGCACTGAGTCTGTCCAGATGGTTAGGCAAAAAGCATTATGCAAGTGCACTCTTGGGAAGGGGAATTTTTTTGCTAGAAAATTTTAAGGAATTTCTCAGTTTCATTACACTAGTCTAGACTTTTTCACTAGTCTTCTGCAAAGTTGGATCCTTGGCATGTGAAAAGGCAGCAAAAGCATTTCTTTGACCATCTCTGAAGAACTAATTCAGTACTTTGAAAGCAATTTGGACATTTTTATTTCTTGGGTTCAAAATTCTGTGCATGTTAAATCATAACAAAAGGCTTTAGTGCAGTTTCCTGGGTTTCTGACCACACCAGGAATCTTTTTTTTTTTTTTTGCTTAATAATGAAACAGTTTTAGATAAACCAAGAGTGAAATACAGAACTGGTAGTTTCTAAAGAAAAGTTTGCAGTTCTCAATTGTTAGTGTCTTCAGTACAATAAAGAACAAATTTTTTGTTGTCCCTAAGTATCAATATTCTGATAATAACTTGTAACTTATTGCCTTTATAGCGCTTAATAGAACCTCTCTGTGGAGTAAATAAATATATTTAAACTCAAAGCCTTTTAATGTCCAGAGTCTACAAAAACGGTAACTGCATAACCTTTGTGTGTCATGCTCTGGGTAGATCATCACATTAAAATGTTTTGCATATCTAAATTATTTATTCAAAGCAGCTATAGAAAAAAGCTTGATTTGTTTTGGAAGGAAAATGTATGTGAATTAATTTTGTAAAATTTGAATTCATCTTCCACAAACACATGTTCATATTTGGACTTATTTTAACAGTTTTCCATATATCCAAATATTAAGTCCAGAAAAGGCTTTTTGTTCTCTAAGTCTTAGCATGTAATGCAGGTTCCTCTAATTCATAGAGAATATTTTTTTCAGTCCCTAAATGCTCAGTAAGATCTAGTTGCATTTTTTAGTCTATTTCATGTTTTAGGTAGCTGTTACTGCAAAGCCTGGACTTTATTTAACTTGAGAGCAACTGATACCAAACACTATTCGTATGAACTAATTATGTTAAGTCATTGAGTTAGCAGACATGTTTCAGAGGATATTAACCCCTTGTTTTTCATGAAAATATTGGTCATTGGCATGTAGCATGTGGTTGGGTTTTGCACTCCAGAAAGGAGTCTGACCACTTACACTGTGTATGAAAACAAGTATGCATTCACCTTATAAGTTACAAATTTGATTAACAGTAGCAATAAAATCAGTATGTGATCGAGATGATCTGCTAGGCTGTAATCTTTTCCATCTAATATTGTTATGAACAGTTTAATTTAATTTTATTTCTGCAGTATCTTTTCAGATACTCGGAGAAACCACTCTGGTGAGAGTAAACTTGGCATGAGTAGCTCATGTGAATCTAGCTCATTCTTGGAGGCTTCGTAGTTGGCCAGTTATTTTCAGACTTACTGTTTAATAGGTTAGTCTCAGTTTGATATTTAACTCTTCTGCCATTTTGCTATTGTTGCCTTCCCACAGCTACCTCACACTTTGACAGATCCTTGGGGTCTGAACTGGATCTCAGGTGCTTGCTGGTACAAGGAGGTGGCCTATGTTGGCAGAGGAGAAAGAAGGGAGTAAGCTTGAAGGAACCTCCACAAAGGCGGGAATTAGAAACCTTATACACCTTAGTAAGAAAATAAAGGAGAAGGATTCAGAAAATATTTTGATTGATGCAACACAAGAGCAAATGCAGATACTGAACAAAAGTTAAGAAAGTTGCTTCTGGACCTATGAGACAGAAAAAAACAGGCTATATGAAAGATGTAAGGGAGAGGATCTTAAAAAGTTTGTTGTAAATCAGCAGAGAGAGAGAGTGAATGCCTGTAGATAAATAATCCAACATCTAGCCCTAATTTATGGGTATGTTAGGGGTTTTTTATAAATTAATATTTGTTTGTCCAATAGGAAAGATAATAAATAATATTGTAATGCAAAAATTTAAATTTCAAATGGAAAACATAATGAATGAGGAAAACAGTGACCTTTTTCAATTAAGAGAAAAATATTCTTTCAGAGCGTAAATCAATGAGAGATGTTTTAGTGGTTCGCATATTTCTTATAAAAATAAATATCTGCTATGGAAACAAATGAATAACATAAATATGTATTAAAATTATAAGACTCTGTTGCCAAGGCTTTGACTAACAAGTTATGGGAAGTTGCTAGGGATAAGTCAGGTGAACATTTATTACTTGATCCCTATCAAGCAAATGAGTCTATAAAATGGGTGGTGATACAAGATTTGGCTTGAACCCCATCGAGGATTTCAGAGGACTGCTCAAACTGTTGTATTTCAGGCATACCTTCATAAACTTAAGAAACTAGGTGTGCTCAGTTTCTTGTATGATTAATAACAAAAGATCTTGAAATAACAATTCAGAGCAGAAACATGTCGACATGTCTTTTGGGAGAGTCTTTCCAAAGAGGTTTCTTCTAACTCTTGAGCATACTGGGAGGATAGGAAAATCACCCTGACAGTTTAGGCACCTAAATTAAGGGCCTGCATAATCTCATTCAGCCCCTGAGAATATTACTTTAATGCAAACTTAATCAGCGTTTAAAATAAAAATACTCAAAGGGATTTATGTTTGTTTGGGGGTTTTGGAGAGGTTTTGGGAGATATTTTGTTTTTTTTTTTATTACGAGAGTGTTTGAAAAATGATATTTAAGTTGAGTATCATTTTTCAAGACACTACACAAGCAGTTATTCCTTATGTCTTTTTTCTCTTATGTTTTAATGTGATGACACTCATTAGTATTTCACCAGAAAAAAATGCTTAGTAATTGAGCAAATTACTCACTTTTCTCTCCAATGAACTGCAAAAGTGCTGGGCATGAAAGTCTAGGCGTTCGTTTCAAGCTAGACAGGCTTTTAATGTAAACTTTGTTTCTGTGCTTTTTATTGAAGACACCTGTGAGCCATTTCTGTGTTTCTCTGAAGAACATCTAAAGCAACGACCAATTGCATTGCATTGCGTTGCCTGTATTGACTTTTAGCCTAAGCTGTGTCCTTGATTATGTTCTGCTCAAACTCATTTTGCAGGATAATTTGGGACTATTTCAACATAGTTCTCGATCAGCAGTTATCAGAAATGGTACTAAAGGTTTACCACAGAAATCTTTTTAATATACAAGATATTTAATACACTGTCTATATGGCTATGTTGGCTAATTGCCATGTGATCACTTTTCTTCTGCTCTTTTTAGTGACCACACAAACACTTAGCATGGACATAGAAGAACCCTTCTCTAGTTACAGTAAATTTAGGGTGACCAAATATAAAGAAGGGAAGATGTAGCACAGTATCCTCAGCAGAGATCATCTTACAGGGTATGTGTCCTCTGCGTTGCATTGAGTCGTGGGGCACAGGACACATCTGGTCTGATAATAGCTTGTCTTACCTCCCAGTCTTGCACTTGATTAATGACTTAAAAATATAGGTACATAGGAATGTAGTGTCAGTTTCTAAAACCCAAAATAGCTCCTCAAAGAAAGTCCTTGAGATACTGGTACAAAGGCTTATCTTACAGGAGTGGTCCCTACACAGCTGGAGCACGTGGTCACCCTGTATAAACTGATCGTTAGTAAATACCAAGGAGTCAATTGCTGTATGTGCCCACAATTTATAGAGTTATACACAGGCAGAACATAGGGGTGGCTGAGGTTTTTTAGCACAAACACATCTTTTCCTGCAAATTTAATTCCATTTTGTGCCTGTGTAGAATCAAGTGTCAGAAACTCAACAGAATCCTGACTTCAAGTAAAAAGGGAAATGAAATATGCTTACCTTTGAAGCCCTTTGAAGGTTTCAAATTTTTTGTTATAATCTCCAGATATACCATGCTCTGGTCTTTTGTCTATCATTTATAAATACTGTGTTACTGATGTTCTGTCCTGGGTTTTGAGATATTGCCTATTTAAATGAGTATTTAAAGTATGAACTGTCATTTGACTTAGCAATACATATACTGCTGAAATGTATTTAAACTTGACCATCGGAGTATATCACAGACAAAATAAAGAGCGTTATTTTCACAGTTTCTGTGTTCTTCTTGAAAAGCCAGGAACACAAGTTTCTCTGATTTTTGTTCTCAGATTTTTTTCTTAAGAAAGTGAATTATCAGTATCTTTTAGTAAAGCTTTTTTAAGAAGTACTTGTAATCTCTTCTTGCTCTGACGTTTTCAAACTACCGTCTTTCTCATCTATACCAGCCCAAAATATCAGTAGAAACTAATACCATTATAGTAACTAATGTTTCACCAAAAACTAATGTATTAATAAATGGGTTTTTTAAAATCCCTTTCCCTCTCAGGTTAATTAATGTAATTTAATCAAAAACATGGGAGTCAATTGTGAACTGACAGCTTGATTCAAACAAGGCAGACCCTGAAGCTTCTTGACTGCCTTTTTCTGAACCGTTGGTCATTCAATGGTTCAGTATCATTTATTTGAGATTGTTATTATGGGGTGGGAAATACTAAAATGAAGGCTGTACCTCTGGTTTTTGTATTTTATATATAGGTACAGAAAGTAGAATGTGTAATTGTGAGGATGTTTTTCTAGAATATAATTTCTAGAAAATAATTATCTAGAAATTAATTCTAAGCCACCACAGCAAACTTTCTTCATCTGTTTTCAATGATATTTTTTGTACATCTCTACTATACCACATTAATAACTGATGTGAGCTAACTGGTTGTTCAGGTTAGATTTGCATTCTGATCCAAAGATTACAGGTTGCTGAATTATCCCTTAAGCTTCCTAGCCTTGTGGATCCATTAAGCCTTAATTAAAGAAGCATCTTAGGAAAAAAAAAAAAATAATCAGACCATTTGTATCCAAAGAAGATGCACACTGGTCATTTGTTTGTTCACCAGCATAAAAATTATTATTTAATGGAAATTTTAATCACAGCAAACTTATAGATAGACATATATTAAATGCATTAATCTTTCTATAAGGTTATTCACAATGTATAAGGTTACTCCTCTGAAAAGACTGCTTCAGATTGCTTTCCGGTAATGCTAATACCCATTAAAAAGATGAATATATATGTGTGTAAGTCAATCATAAGGTATTAAAGAGGTGTAGCAACTTAAGCTTCTTTTCTTCTTGGCAGGTCACTTTGAGAAATGTCCTAGTTCAATTAAAATATTTTTTCCATTTCCTAGGAGTAGATTCAGATATGCTCTGTCTGTTCTCTATCTTATCTTCACTGTCAGGATTTAAAACAAACCTGAGTGAGGTATAAGGATAGCCCAGCTGCTTCAGATCCTGAACAGGTTCAAATGTAAGGGTGCATAAATGTGTATATGTCTGCATGTTCATCACATATATGTCCTGGTTGAATACTTGTGTGATGTAAAGGTACATTTTTTTAAGAGTCTGTACAATTTTGTAGAATTTAAACTGGGATAAACTGCATTTTCTATTCTTCAAATACCCATTCTTTCATCTCTTGTTTCTAAATGCTACAGCAGTGAGTGGAAACCATCTAAACAAGAAAGGCATACAAAAAAACACGCGGTGTGGTAGTTTCTTTCAGATTAGATTGGTACTATGAATTTAGTTAGGAAAAATTATCATGTAGGCTATTGCCATATGACATGTGAATGACTAAAAATATTGTATATCTTAAAAAAGAAGTGCAGGATTTTAGAATAGTACCATACAACTCAAGTATTCATATAATAGTCTCAGAAACACAAAATTGCCTAATTGGCTTCTTAGTTCTGCTGTAGATGCTCTGTATTCAGCATTACTTTGTGCCCAACATTGATTCTGATGCAAAACTGCTCCTGGAAAAAATCTCAATTCTTGGATGGTTTGGTGAAATATATTACACTTAGAGGTATAAAATGAGCTCTGCAGCTGAAATGTGGATGAACGGAAAGGTGATAGTTTCATATATAGAGTGATACCATAAGACCTTCCTCCTCCTTTCATCTTGCAACAGGCTTGACAACATTGTTTCTCATCAGATTATTATTATTAATATTAAAATTTTTGCAATTTTTAGGTATGTTTGCATGTACTTACAGTGTGTTACTTGTAAAATTGGAAAATACTTAGATTCAGATATGGAAAATTGTATTTCAGGCCAGAATGCAAATCAGTTTACTAATAAAAATTAGTAAGTAAATCCCAGAGATTATATTAATTATAGACCAGTATCTGACTGTCAAATGATCTTTCTTTAAAAATCCTGTTCACTTCTCTAGGTAATATCATGAAGCATGTGAGTTTGCTTTACTGAATCCTGGGTTTTCTCATTCACATCTGTTTTGTAGTAAAGTACGAAAATAATTTCTCATATTTTACTGGCCATTCACAATATCAGGTACCAGGAAAGATCTGAGGTAAAGCATATTTTGCAAACTATATTTGGTTTACTATGCGTGTGAATATTACTCTGTTTCTGGATAGTTCATTAGGTGATTTTAATATAGCTTTTGACACAAAAAGGAAATAATTTCTCCATTGGTCCAACAACAGTTGTATGTCTAAACAGGTTAGGCTAGATGCCCCTACTTGAAATGTCTGAATGAAGTCTGCTAAAATTGATCCTGTTACAAATGTAGCCAAAAAGCTCACAGTGAAGGACTCTCTGCTCTCCTCACCCAGGAAACTTCTAATGGTTGTTCCTCAGGATTCAGGGATGGCATTTGGTCATTCCAGCAGCTTTAAGAGACAATATTTGCGTTCCTACTCACTCTCAAGTTCCTATTATTTTCGATTCTTCCCATTGCTTTTAATTACTTACATCAGTCTATATGCTACTGTCTTAACAAGTACAAGAATACAGACATTTGAAAAACAGGATACTCAGTGTAGCTTCTTGAGTGGATTTTTTTGTTTGTTTTTGNGCAGAGGGTTGTTTTGCTAATGCACAACCAGCATGGGCTCATTTCAGATTTTCATACAGTGCGGAGTTATGGTTGAGAAGAGTTCTCTGTGCTGAGGAGTCTAAGGACTCTGGATTCAATTGAGGGTTCGAAAGAACAGTTGGACAGTATAAGCTGAAGGAAGCTTTAACAGCTCCCCTACTTTTGAGTTTATCTGTGTGTAGTTACTCTTCTGATTTACAGTTTCCATCAATAAAAGTGGCTCTTAAGCAATTTTTTCTAGTGAAATTGACCTGACGTGTGCCTGTCTTGTGTTGTGCCTGTCAAAATTAGCTGTGTGCATTCCTTTTTTTACTTCTCTGTTCGTTAAGTTAGTTGACTCATTTTGGAGTCAGAAAATGTTCAGGGAGGGGAAAATTTTGATCAGATCAACCTTGCATGGAAACAACTGCCTGTTTGCCATCTGCAGTGGACATTGATCCCTAGCTTGTTTGTGCCTTGCATTTGTTATGCGTGAGTAAGCACATTAGCCTTTTCATTTCATTCATTAGACAGTTAGTCCTTGATTAGTGTTTCCTAGTTTCTGTCAAAAATGCTACTACTCCTTTATTCATTTTGCCTTGGGTCTGTCTTACGCTTCAGTGTGTAGAAAATGAACAGTTAACTACAACAATAGTCCTTTCATTTCTTTTTCATATAAAACTGGCTAACAAATATACTTTTCTAATGCCGGCGCATCTAATGCGGGATAAAGTATGAATGATGGGTCTTTCTAAAGTTAACAGAGTTATTATTTTAGTTCAGCTGGCAGGCTTTGTTTAGAAGTGTGATGTCTCAGGGTTTACTGTAAGCTTTATTTCATCCGTCTCCAAGAACTGTGGGATCACCTGGATGCTTGTGGATATTTGCCTTATAAAATTGCACATAAAAATAAATTAAAAATGAGTGCAGTTTGAGAATACAGCACTGAAAGTTTCAGACAACGGTTTGGATGACAGGACAGAACAATAAGGCATTTTTTGACAACACCATTCACTTGGGAATTTTGCTGTCATTTCCTCGCAGGACAGTGAAATGTTGAATGACAATTCCATTCTTAAATATAATAGAAAAATACGTGAATAATTATGTGATGTGCATAAAGCAGCAAACTATGTACATCTTTAGAAACTACATAACAAGATCATTAAAAAAAAATTAGTACATTGATGAAGTCAATACATTTAATGTTGCTACTAACTGATTTAATTTGATCAGTGATTAAAAGTTTTGCCTAAAAATTCTATATTGTGTTACATCTTATGTAGATAGTGTGTATAAAATTTTATGAATTATGTATTGCTTTTTATTCATAATTGTAAAAGTTTATTTATATGTTATCAATCTTTCTGAATAATTTTACCTTTGAATTTAATGGTATTAAAGTTCAACATTTATCTTTTCAAAGCACCCATGAGTTAGTAAACCAAACCTTGAAGGCTGGACCAGTCAGATCTGTGGTGTGTGCCCTGCTTGGGATTCTAGTAAATAAAAAACTTTTTTAAACACAAAGTATTGAAGGTGAAGGCATGGTTTATATTAGTGGGTACCTTTATATCTGCATTAAATGCTTGCTTATTTGTGATTTAGATTAAAATTGATTGGTTTGAATAAAAATTATTTGGAGCAAAAGTTTTAGTCATGTTTGGCATAATTAATAAATGATTTAAGTATTTAATTTGGAGATTTTTCATCCAAATTCTAACTCCCATTGTTTGAAAGTAATTTAAAATGTTGCTAGATATAGGCTTCTACTGAATTTTTGATTTCTCTTGAATTTTTAGGCTTTATACTTCCATACTCTTTTAAGTTGATAAATAATAGGTGAGGAGGTTCATATATATATGATAATTGGTTATAGTGACAGTTTTATTTGTAGGTTTTTTCAAATGCTATTTGCATGCAAAATGGAATTCATTTAAATTTCTTACTAACTGAACTAATTCTTGTTATATTTATATTCATATATATCCAGAATTTTAAGACAGAATTACAAAGACATGATCCAAATGGATTTCTCTGTGTTTACTATCCCCTGTAAGACTCAAGAGTTGATAGATTTCATACTCTCACAATTCATTTAATACGTACTTTAAAAAATGAGAGATGAATTCCCAGTTTGTAAAGTTTTAACTATTAGTATGAGAAATAAATATTACACGATCTGGACTGAGGAAAAAATTCTCTTCATACTTCCAAAGGAGATACAAAAAATGCTTTGAAAACTGATTCTAGCACATCAGTTCCAAATATTTTGTTTTCAACAATTCCCACCAGCACAATGGGTTGATTCTCTTCTAAATGTTATACACTTACAAGTATTTCATTCAGCTATTTCATTTCACATACACGTCATTTATTTATATTATCAACATAATTTACTTAATTTTAAAATATTGATAAAATTTATTTAATCTAAAAAGTCTCTTTTTTATATTAAACTGTATTTCTCCACATGATTTCACATTCTGACATACAGCAAATGGGGAATCATCTAGCAATTATTCCTATTTTCTACACAGTTTTAGAGAAAGCTATTGAATGCCATACGCAAATATCAACTTGTACGCATATAAAGTAACTTTGCTGAATCTGTCACTCACTTTTACTAAAGAAATGGATTTCAAATAGTTTATTTTGTATTTCTACAAGACAGAACTGTATCAATGGTCTTACAGTAAACCTTCACCATATCTGGATGTTATTTGGCGTATAAAATTTGAAGACACTTTCACTACACGAAGCTATCATGTCTGATCTGTAAAAAGAAGTAATGGAGACTGCAACAAGAATAAAAAATTATTAAGTTCAGATACATCCCATTCTGGGAACAATGTACCTGTAAGCTTTCTAAGTGATAAGAGTATTGCTCTTATTGAAAATGGCAGTTCACAAAACACCTTACAAACGATATGCATTGTTTACAGGTTTGGTCTTCTGTTTTGCAATTTTCCTGTCACAATAGATTTATGGTGCTTTTGTTTTCGTCCTGTTAGGATGCTTCAATTGCCCACAGATTCCATATCATGAGAGAAAAACATCCAGAGAAGTTCAACAGTAGGTAAGAATCTAAAAATATATGCATATAAAAATATTTTTCCATGTTATTAAGGTATGTTCTGTAAGGGGTTAAGTTTTGCACTTCCTTTAAAATATTGATGCTTATAAAAGAGAGGAAATTGGTTCATTTTATATTAAGCATATGCTTCCAGACTTCTTCTAGTGTAACTTTTTCGTATCTGGTATTTCAACTGAAATGAATAGCATGACAAATAAACTGTTCTCACAGGTGAAATGTTTGCCTTGTAAGACTAGCATGGACAAGATGATTCACTGTGTTTGTGAGGATGCCTGAACTGACACTTTGCCATTAGGCACTGAAGAACACTTCTTAGACAGCTGCAGATGGTGGTCCCTATGTTTCGTTCCCACACTCGCACTGGTACATTGACAGGGGGCTCTTCCATATATCCTCTTAGTAAGGGCAAGTGAATGCCATTTTACACGCAACTGCTTTTATGATTAAATGACTTTGTTTCTATAAAAAAAGTCAGGAATGAGACTTTGCATCCGTTTCTTGTGTTGCTTTCGGAATCTTCAGTGCTATTGCAGAGCTTTTCTGGAGATTACAAATGTATTACATTTACTGTAAATTCAGTATCTGGTTTGTTGAGTAGATAAAATTCATAACGCAACGTTTGTGTTTGTTTCTTCTTATTTAGGTAATTTAGCAAGTAAGTTGTGGTGGGTAAAAGCAAAATTTCAGAAATTTTAATTAACATTTAAAGACACATGGGGAGAGAAAAGTAAGATGCAACCTTATTTGGAATAAACAGAGAATATCTAGACATAATTATTAACACAAATGTTTTGTCACTGTGAACCTAACCATAGACTGTTTAGTTTTCCATGAGGGTGACCTGGAAAGTCTTCTGTAGATGAAAATCTTCAAAGACCTTAGGATGATAAAATATGCTAGTTGTGCTCTCATCTAAGAGCTGTACAGAATGATGTTTAAATATGTTTGAATATTATCTTGCTTACTGTTTTTATGTTAAAAGTATATCTTTTATAGCTAATAGTCAGAATGGGGGCCTTTTTTTCTCAAACACTTCATCTGTTTAGCATCTATACAATGGCATACTGTGAACCCATGTGTATATTTCTTTTTAAGTCACATAGTACCATTTTTTTTTTTCTATGACCTCCTTTTCCTAGCTCTGATGCTTCTCATTCTGAAAGAGTTATACTATGATAAGATCTGAACTCAAGCCTGATCTCTGCATCCCAATGTACTCTACCCTACCAGCAGGACTAGAGATATTGGAGTTTTAGCAAACGATGATATTCTAGGCCCTGAAGATGAAGCTAGTTTATCAGTGGTCTTTCTGCATATTTTCAGCAGTTGGCAATTATAATTTATAAAAAGCTCAGCTAATAACATGAGTTTCAGATCAGATTTCATGTCACAATAAATCATATGCCATTAATAACATCTGCTAGCAGACTCACCTTGAAATTCATCTATATTTTAAGGAACCTGATATTTCTAACATTATCTTAAGGAAATTAATTACAAAAATATATAGTCCCAGTCCCTACTTACTTTGGTACTGTGATATTGAAGGAATTTGAAAAAAGCAATGATTCTCTAGGTATTTAAATATTATTCAGAAAGTTTATGCCTTTATAAAAAACAGTATAAAGACTTGAGCAAAGTATAATAGAAACATATTTTAAAATGTGTTTTTGTTTGTGTAATGAGAAAAAAATGTGGCTTTATATTTTTGTTCAATAGAATTTTCCAGATGATGTTAGTTCACAAATTCTTTTTTTCGCTGCCACTTATTTGCATGTCGAAATAAGTCCCTAATATGTTGCAGCAGCATTTTCCTGGAGTGTATGAAAAGAAACCCCTTTTTTAGTTGTCTGCTAAGCCCCAAAACTTAATTCACCAGAATGTAGAATTTTCTATGCAATCTAAATTATTTAGGCTCAGCAAGTCCAACTCAAGTCTGATTCATAGTGGGCTCCGTAGTTAACAGCACCTGCTCCTTTGAAAATCTTACATTACTCATTTGAAAATCCTACACTGTCATATGGGCATATCTCTTGTGATTTAAAAAAAATAATTTTTTTTTCTTTTATGTTAGTTTCCTCTTGCCTAATTTTCCAACATTTTAACTTTCACAGCTATCATTCAGGATAGGTCCTTGCACTGAGGTTCTACTCTGAAAAATGAACACAGAAAAATTTTCCTTACTGAAGAGAAACTTTAAGTTTATATTGTGTGCAGAGGTCTTTTGGAAGGTGTTGTATTTGCTTCAGTGAAGTAAGTTAGGTTAAGTTTGGAGTTAGAGAATCTTTTACATTAAATCCTGGTAATGATCCTCACATTGCTGAGGATATTGCTTGCCACTCTGATCGCAAGGTTCATGTGTAAATAGAGCGTACTAATTGGAAAACTCCTGACACATTCTACTCGTGTGGAAGCAAAATCTTCTTGTACTTGTTTATCTTCTCAAAATGAAGGTGAGAGAATATTGCAAGACTTAGAAAGGCTTTTTTAATGACTACTGGCCAATGTTGTGGCATTCTTTGGAACTAGGTCACTAATTCTTGGGAATGGTGACGTATTTTGAAATTCCGCAGTGTTCACAGATTTTGGACACAAACACTTAGTATTACTGACTTACTAAAAATAAAAAGGAATAAATTTAGGCATAGATTTCTAAATTGTCTAGAGATAGTTAGACATAGAAGTCTTTGGAAAATCGAAGTTTAAGTATGTGTAAATATTCATGCACTAAAAATCCACATTATCAATTGTTTCCTTTCCAGTGAAGCACCTTGAGTTTCTTAAGAAATTGAAATCAAGTTCCTTTGTCAAAAGGGTCTTCTGTGTTCAGAAGCTTAATTTTCAATGAAAAAATACTTTATGCGTGCCTTAATATCTTGAAAATCTTATACAAGTAAGATGTAATGTGGAATGGCTCCATATAGTTTTCCAAATAAGGCTCAGCATAAATGTCTACCAGGGATTTTAAAATACACATTACTTGTTCCTAAACTCAGGTATGCAAGAGAAGGATTCTGGTGATGGTCAAATAGTAAAGAATGGAAGTGAGAATACAATAGTAGCATCCTGAGCTCTGTCAAAAGAATGAATCTTAATATGCCATTTGAATTATATCTTTTGATCATTAGCACACATTATCAGAAACCGGGACTGGCATTGCATTAAGATTTAAATGTGTTCATAAACCCCAAAATCTCAGCTGTCTCATTACCCACTCTACAGGTCTGTGCTCACAACCTTGTGCTAGAAAAATCAGTTTCCTTCCCAGCGTCTCCTGCTTAAGAGTAGGGTCAAATTTTCCAGTGGAAGTGTGGAAGGGCTGAGTTAGTGCCAGTGGGGATAAAACTTGCAAAAGGCAATATTTCAAGTAAAAGTATCATTAAACTAGGACATTCTGTTGAAATAATGATTCAGTTAGGCCAAAATGCCCTACAGGGAGATCTGTGTAAACATAGGCTCGATGCTGAGAATAGCAGATGTATGAGTTATGTGACTGGAATATACACAAGGAAACAAAGAATGTGTTAAAAAAAAAATAATTCAAGTTGATGTTACCTTTTCTAAAATGATATTCAGTTCAATTGGGCATACTAATTTGACTCTTTGGCATCCTTAGCATAAAAGATATTTCTTAGTCTCAGTAAACTAAAGTAGAATTTATAAATTGTGTTTACAGTCTTAAGTACATTGTCTTTGAATCCAAACCTCAATCTATTTCCATCTTCTATGAAGAAAACCTAAATCAGAAAAAGTTCCTAATAACTTTATTTATGTCGTATTCCTGACCATATACTTTTGAGATTCTCTCTCAATCCATTTAATTATGCTTCTATTTTGTGCCGATATCTGTACATTTAATCTCTAAGAAATTTTTTAAGTGATAGAAAGTACTGTTTTACCTTGTGCAAGTGTTCTCCAGGAGAATAAGGAAAGGCCACAGTAAGAAAAGGTAGGAGAAATGGCAGATAAATGAACCTTCAGCAGGTTGTTCTGTGTGTCCTGACTTGAGTACTGCACTATACAATGTAGTTATAGCATCATGTCTTGACTAACATAAAAAAAAAAGAAAAAGGAAGAAAATCCTGTCATGCATACACTGTTTCTGTATTCAAAAGCTTTAATGTAATGGATGTCTAGTCCTGCCTGGCAGCAAAGAAACCAGAACACAGTTATTCCACTTGAATATTGGAGTTGAAGGCGAGTTCAACTTTTGTGACTGAAAGTGAAAAAAATCAGTTTGAGAGCAAAATCAGTTGTGATGGAGTGAATTAAATAGTCTACTCTCAGATGCACTCAGCCTTTCTTTTAAAGTTGACTTATTTTAGTTTTGAGCTGAACAATCAAAATGTTTTATTTTGGATAGAACAAGACTATTTTGATAGCTTCATTATTCTTCCAGTTTTTCAGTTTGGGTGATGGAGTCTCTTGGATCGAATCACAACTGCATCTTTTCAGTGAATATACTAAGCATCGACACAAAATTCCTAACGTTAATTGCAGGCATTTCAGCCTCTACTTCAAACTCTTCTCCCTTCCTGGTTGTGACTGATATGAAAATGCTTAAAAAGAATACACTGGCCCCACAGAGAGACCAGATTGCAAACATCTGTTACCTGTCCCATTGAACCCACAGGTTCCTTTTCAAAAAAGGATAAGACTCCAGGGAAGAGAACCTCTGAACTCAGGCAGCATTACTGCAACTGTAGTCATCAGGAGAAGCAAAGCAAGGTGAAAATATTTGCGATAGATCACAAAATATTTTCCCACAGGCAAGAGATGGCTTGTAGTTAGACAACATACTCTGCCTAGCTCTTGGTTGTAATGTTTATAGAGAGAAAGAAATAAAAAAAACAACTAGCATGTTCTTTTGCCAAACTTCAATCGTGTAGTAGCCCACATTTAGAAATAATGCCTGAAGCATAGAACGTGTCCTTCAGTTGGGAGAAAAGAAGATAGTTGGAGCATAAAGCTGGTTTAGCCTTCCTGTGTCTGCAGTCTACAGAGCAAAATCACAGCAGTTTGCATCTGCAGTATCTGCACCTCTCTCTGATACAAGACTTCATGTTTTTATCTTTTCTCTAGAAAGTGCTAATGGGCTAAGGCCCTCTGCTTGAGAGACTTCTTACTCTCCTAAACATTATTCTATAGCAGCTGTCTGGGAGGCTGGTGTGGTTGGGGAACCTTAGGTTCAGACTCATGGAAACTAGAGGCAGTGTGCTGTATAAAATGTACGTTAAGCAGGAATCCCTATGTCCTAGGCATCCCCTGGTATTTCAAAGTACATCTCTGAAAGCAGTGTGCTGTATCAGGCCATAGGCAGAGCAGTGAATTTATATTTGTATTCTCAGGGTCTGCAGCTATCAAATTCACTACTGCAGGACTAAACTGGGATCAGGCTTTGTACTGTTAGAGTGGTAAGGGCTACTCATTCACTGGGCACTTCCATTGGAGGGCGTTGCCGTTCTGCACCTTTAAAAACAGATGACTAACATGTATACTCATACTATTGACAAGATAAGGGAATGTTGTCCTTATTTTCTTTAAAGAAAGTTATATGTTTATAAGATACAGAGTGATACCTGGCTTTTAAAAAAATAGTTTCATTAGAAATTGTTGAGTAAAGTGTATCGGGGTTAATGTTGAAGAGTTAAAATCATTGCATTTCTAGGAGACAGGACTGTTTATGGTTCAGAATCATACAGAGGGATTGGCCCAGCATGCATTGTGGAAGTAACAAACTGTTGGTTCACAAAAGGTCTATCCATATGCTACAGCCCAAGGACAATAAAATCTAATTGTCTTCAACTGGCATCAGGCTGGTTACGAAATTTATTGCAAAAAATATTTTGTTACTCAGAGCAGGTCACTGAACCTTTTCTATGTATTGAAGGGCCTAGTTGATATTTTACACATTTCTTAATCAATTAAAACTACTGCCTTTTTTTACAAAGCATTAAAGGCAATTGTAACTCTATAGGAATTAAATCTTGCTCTCTTCCACAGTATGGTCACACCATTTGAAATAACAGTGAATAACACAATGACAGAAAAAGATTTCTTACTTCTTTAATTTGTAGTAAATTCAGATGTGAGGGGAGTCTATAGTAGATATGAAAAACACTGTAACAAAACTGCTAAACTACAGGTTGCTATTTGTTCCGTGTTGATGAAGTATGGTCAAATATTTCTATACAAACCAATAAGGTTATTTTCCTCGTTTCTTCAACACAGTAAATAACACACTTTGTAATAAAATTGGGTTTTATCAAATACTGCTTTTTTTTTTTGAGAGGGATTATAATCAGAGCTAATGGACGCTAACATGGATTTGCAGCTTCAAGCTTCATTTTGAATGAATGAATTTTCAAATCTGAGAAGTAAATGGCAAATCTTTACATAAGTTTGATGTGGCTATAATTCATGTTTACAACAGATGTTGGGTTTTATAAACAGTTAAGCAGCAGCCCTTTCTAATATATGTCACCAACCCAACAAAACCTTCTTTAAAAATCCCGTCAAGATTGCTGAGTGGCCACAGTGCACTTACTTATATATGATTGGCCATATCCAATCCATTAAAAGCAATGAAATGAATTGTTAAGGGATAATTTTTACACTTCCTATTTAATAAACATAAACACATTGCTCTTTAGTACAAAGAAATTAAAATTTAATCAGAACAATGAAAACCTTTACTCTGAACTGTGGGTGTTTTATGGGGCTTTATTTTTAATCCTTTAATTCTGGTAATTAAGCCCCTACTACAGTTGCCATAGATAATGAGGAGAACCCAAATACTCCTTTAGTACAGCACAGACTGACACAATATGCAGCATGTGCTTTTACTTGCCTTGTTCTTTAACTCACAAGAAATGGAGTTCTAGATTTGCTTCAGATACTGAATCTTGCGACTAATATACTCCAGGTTCCAACTCTACACTCTGCAATTGTGAATTGGTTTGCATCATATTAGAAAAATTCAGGTAATTGGAAAGAAAATTTTGAAGAATTTAGCCAGTCCTCCTAACCCTACCTTAGTACTTCTGTTCAAAATTCATTATTTCATAGATTACCTGAAAAGTAATGCTTTCAACCAATATGTCAGTTCCTGATTAAGTAACCAAAGTTCTTATCTTTGTTAATTACGTAACTGAAGTGATTTTAAGTACTTAATATATGAAATAAAGGACCTGTGTCAACATCTCCATCATTTCAGATAACATTTTCCATTTGCCTCTTTATCCCATTTGAATGTAGTTTGCCTGGCTCATGTCTATGTGTTTTCATGCAAGTAATCTGACTGTTTTCTGATCTGATTCCAAGTTCCTTATTTTTATTGCAGTAGGTTGCATAGCCCTTTCAAAGAAATGTGCGAAGCTAGAGGTATTTCCAAACTTACAGTATGCAGTAAAGTATAATTTGTGTATCTTAGAAAATAAGATCAATCAAGCAGATCTCTCTCAGTCAAAGTTCTTATTCTCTTCCAATTTATATCTTCATTTTACTAACACAGGATATATTTTTCCAAAGAAAATACTTTGAAAATATTTGGTTTTAATATCATAGAGCAATTTATGTAATGCATTTCTATGAAAATTGAATGATAGATGCAGCTGTACAGTAGTACCTTTGTTATAACTGCATTGTTGCTAACATTGCCTTTAGAATAATTTTGGAATTTGGTTTTACTTGTAAAGTAATACAGGCTACTGGTTCTTTCTATTTCTCCTGATAATAACACAAGTATATAATCAAAATTGAGAAGTATTTGTCTTAGTATTGAAGATCTCTTTAGCATTGATATAACCAAACTTATATTTTCTATTCTTTCATATTTGTTTTCTTTTTATATATTTTTTTATTATGTGTTATGTAATGATAGCCAAAATATTATTTTTTTGCAGTATCCTTGTGTGTGTATGTGTGTGTTTGTGCAACAAATTTTTAAATACATTTTTAGAAAAAAGCGCAAAACAAAAAAAAATCACCAGAGGAACATATTGGCTGACTTGATGGTTTAAAGGGAATTTAAACAGAAGTTCTGATGTGTTTTGGGAATACTGTTATGGTCATTTATGCCTTTGAGACTAAGTCATGTAATTTCTTCTGTTCTTGCCATTCCTAAGACAGGCTTACCCATTTTAGGGTATTTCTGTGTGCTGTCATGGCACTGAAGGAATTCCTCTATGTCTTCTCTTACGATTCTATTGCTAAAGGATTGGCAACCATTGATCTACATCTGCTTCTGAAGTAGAAGATTAACGGGTGGTCATTTTCTGTCTCACCGCTGTGCAGGGCACTAGGATCCTGCTCTCACCTTTTCCCTTTGTCACACAGACAAATTGTGGGAATTTAAAAAATTTTGCTAGATAGCTAAAACAAAAATAGTTCATGTTCAATTAGCCCTCTATTTGCCCTTCAGGAAATACACATTGTATATATATATATGTGTCTTGAGTGCTCTCTGATGTTCAGCTCTGGTTTGGGTAAGAGGGTTCAGATCAACAAGGCTTGTGGCAGATTGTTGGCTAAGGGGTCAGCATACCCCTGGCTCCTTCCAGCTCAAAATATCCAGGAGTGCTTTATGGGGAAACTGTCAGGACAGGACACAAAACGGGCAAAGAAACATATGGGGAGCAGTGTCATTTTGGTATTGTTTCTCAAAGTTTTAAAGATCAGGAGTTACAGAATTCTGAATTCATTACTGATCTGGGATTGTAAGAATGAGCTTGATGTTTCTGCTATGTTCACATGCCGTGACATAAAGTGGACCACAGTAGGAAAAGGAGAAAATCATTGGACATAAAAACTGTTATCTAGTAGTTACTTGGAATTTATTAAGATGGGAAAGTTTTTGGTTCTATCCAGTTTCAATCCCTGTAAGTCAACATAGTTATGGCAAAACCTAATACTGTTCATTAGGTAAATAAATTAATATTAATTTAAAAAATAAATTTTAACTTAGGTTAATTTTTTTCCTGATGAGCTAAAATTCAGGACCAGAGTGTCATTTGAATCCACATGACATAGGTAGATGTGGTAAAAGCTACCTAGGATTTTAATTTAATAGTCAGAGGAAGAAGTTGTTACTTTTGCCTTTTTTTTTTTTTTTTGTTCAAATTAGACTTAGGGAACAGCTGCAAGTAATATGGTTTCCTGATTCTTGAGAACCTTTCAGTTACACTGTTTTTAATAAAGATTTGTCCATATGAGGGACAGCAAGGTCTGTTAACCTTTCTTGCAGCATGCTATTTCTGAGCCAATTATGAAGATGTCTAAAGGCATCGAATGCTCTTTGGAACAGTAACTTGTGATTTGGGAGTATAATGGCCAGCTGGAGAACTTTCTCTGTGGTTAACTTATCTGTGCTCACAATATATGAAAAACAAGGGCAGCATTGATTTTTTTTTTTTTTTTG